>JAJIBD010012335.1:0-55000 GCA_021461705.1 Cryptotis parvus
GGGTTCTCAGACAGAGCCCACCCTCCAGCCCGCCCTCTCAAGGGTCAGCCCCTGCCCCTTCCCCTACCCCCTTCGGTGCTAGCAGCTCTCACGCAGTGGTGTGAGGGCGGGGTGTCCAGAGGAGGCTGTGGGCTCAGGTTGGAGTGCGGGGTCCTTCCTGGCCACGTGGACCCCACCAGGCCCCCATTTGTGCCTTTAGTAAACACTGTGCTTTGTACCCACTTGTCCTGTCTCCTTGGTGTGGGGCTGGGACTGGCAGAACAGGTCGGGGTTCAGCCGGGGGCCTTTCCTGAATCCTGAGTCGGAATTGCTCCCAGTGGGGGCCAGGATGGCGGATGAGGGCGTTGTCCCTCCCTCGGCCGCCAGATGGCGCTGCCGCCTCATCTCCCTCCTGCTGTCTCCCGGTGGCTTGCTCAGCTGATGCGGCAACTTGGCTGCCCCCTGAACTTGGTTGCTTTTGTTTTATGGAGCAATATTCAGCAATATTCAGTCTATAGAGGGTTGGTATTTCACTGTAATGATCCGAGCATGCAGAGCTGCTCGGGCCTGAGGTGCCAGAACCCAGCCTGATGACCCCTAAGGGGACTCCTAAGACCACACTGAAGGGTGCTTGGGGACCCTGCCACATCTAGTGATGTGGGGACCATGTGGCGCCCGGGATGAAACGGGTCAGGCACGCACCAGACATGCACCCCGACGTTCCCCATACCATCTCCCCATGTTCCCCCACCCCACTCACCCGGCAATGCTCAGGTCACTCCTGGCTCTGCACTCAGGAGTTACTCCTTGTGGTGCTCGGGGACCATATGGGATGCCGGGATCGAACCCGGGTTGGCCTCATGCAAGGCAAACGCCCTACAGCGTTGCTCTGTCCCCACCCCCCCATGTTTAAAAAAATTTTTTTTTTGCTTTTTGGGTCACACCTGGCGATGTTCAGGGATTACTCCTGGCTCTTTGTTCAGGAGTTACTCCTGGCGGTGCTCGGACCATATGGGATGCCGGGCATCGAATGCAGGTCGACTGCATGCAAGGCAAATGCCCTACCCGCTGGGCTATCGCTCTGGGCCCCCGCACCTCCATGTTGATCTTACTGCTGCCCTGAGTGCCCCTGGCCAGGCTGTCTGGATGGTCTGGCCGTGTGCTCAGGGAGGAAGGCGTCTCTGCACCCTCTGACCTGTGTCTAGGAGACAGACGGCAGGACTGGGCCTTCCCTGGATTTGAGGTAAGAGGGGCCGTGAGAACCAGTTGGGCATTAGGTAGCACATAGGATGCTGGGTGCACCCAAGGACGGGGACCTGGACCCTTGGGGTGTGGTGGCTTAGTGCTCTAGTTTTGTGACCTTGCAAGGTCATGAGTTCAAATCCCTGGGGCCCACATGTGCTGAGCATGGTCCTGACTATTCTGTTGTCTGTGGCTCCCAGAGCTGCGCAACAAAGCTGGGTTCTCCCTTCTCCCGGGTGCAGGGCCACGAGGCCCTAAGAGCCTCGTCCCTCTTTCTGGGCTTCAGGCTCACCAGGAGGAGGCGGGCTTGGGGAAGGAAGGAAGGTCAGGCGGCCTGTCTGGGCGGGCAGGAGAGCTTCCACCCAGGTCTCCCACTTGCCAGTCAGAGACGCACACAAGTGGCATCTCCCTCTGGGGGCCTGAGAAGCCCAACGGGCCTATTTAATTTTTAATTTTTTAAAAAATCCCTGGATGAAATGGTTAAGAGGGAGATTTCCTCTGCAGTAGAGCTGGATGGGGTCGAGGTGGGAGTGAGGACGGACAGGAGGCCGTGGTGGGGGGCCAGGGCGGAGGTGGGAGTGGGGCTGGGTCCAGGAGGGGCCGGGCGGGGACCAGGATGACCTTGCGGAATGTGCGTGCTGCCGCCTCTCTCCGGTCCAGGCCCACTCCTGGGAGCCTCCGTGCCTGCCCCTCGTGGGGCCGGGCCTGGGTTCTGGCTGGGAGACCTGGGGCCCGGGCTGTGTTGACAGCAGAGGGCGCTGCTAGGGCCCATCCTTCCTGCCACAGACAACTTTCTCCTTTGTTCTTCCCTTTCCCTGGGGTCACCTGCCTACCTACTGGGCTGGCAGCACCTAGAGCCCACCTAGTAGCTAGCCCCCAGCCCTCCTTCGTTTAGGGGACAGCTCTGCAGGGAAGAGCGGGCAGGGCTGAGGGTGTGAGTGGCACTTTTCCCACCAGAGGGTGCTGCAGGGCCAGGGCCAGGGCCAGCTGAGCCGCGCTCGGGTCATGGTGCACTGGGGGGTGGCCCCCGGTGTGGTTACTGCAGGCAGGCGCAACCTCTGGCAACAGCCAAGGAATGTTCATGTGTTGGAGAGCGGTGGCCAGCGCCATTAGCTATGGAGTGGAGACGCAGGACAAACGTCCCTAGCCAAGTGGGCGGGGTGCAGGAGCCGCTTCAGCTGGCCCCTGGGTCAGCACCTTTCTGTGAGGTCCAGGACGGCAGGTCCAGGACAGCACTTTTTTAACTTTCATTTCTTTTGTTGTGGCAGTTTGGAGGAAGGAGAGGTGGTGTCAGGACATGACCGCAGGGCGTATGTGGGTATTGCTCTGCCCATGGGGGCCACATCCTTTTTTTTCCCCAGAAAGACAGGGTGGGTCCCTGGGCTGATATGGACCTCGGAAGCTGCCCCGCACCCTGGGCCTGGAGAATAAACAAACACATTGCAAGGGTGTGGGCGTGCAGCTCCTCGGGGCTCCATGGGGCCCCCAAAGCAGGAGCCGGGTGCAGGGGGACCCACAGTTCAGCTGCTTCCCTGCTCCTGTGTCCCTCCCCTCAGGGCGTATCCGGTCACCAAGACAGGGCAGGAGGGCGGGGGTGCTTCGTGGGGAAGGGACAGTGACGCTGTGTCTGGGTTCACCTCCTCAGCCTTAGGAAGCCGGCATCCTGTGTGACCTCACCCACACAGCTCGGGGGTATTCTGGAATCTCACAAGTTTCTACCCCCGTCCCACCCGCAACCTGAGATTCTTCCTGTGCTCTGTGGAGCCTTTGACTGGGATAAAGGTCTAAGAAATATATCACCCCCTACCTCCAAAGCAGTTTCTAAGAAAGACCCTCAGGGGCCACTGCAATAGCAGAGCAGGGAGGACGCTTACGTTATACGCAGCCCACCTGGATTTATCTCCAGCACCCAGTATGGTCCCCCATGCTGCCAGGAGTACACCCTGAGCACCAATGGGGGGGAGGAGAGAGAGACAGAGACAGAGAGAGACAGAGACAGACAGAGAAAGAGAGAGAGACAGAGAGAGAGAAAGAGAGAGATAGAGAGAGAGAGAGAATCCCAATGTATTTCTGTTCTCCCTCTTTTGTTATATCCACCACTGGGGGTTGCGCACACATTTTGGTGCAGTTCGGGGGTCCCACACCGGGCTCTGTGCTCAGGCCTCACTCCTGGGTGGAACTCGGGGGCCGTATAACGTCCTGGGGAGCACTGGGTGAGCCCCAGGCAGGCGCCTGCCCACCGCACGGCCGCCCCTGCCCAGCTTGCACCTTTCTTTTTTTTTTTTTTTTTGCTTTTTTTGGGTCACACCCGGCGATGCTCAGGGGTTTCTCCTGGCTCTGCACTCAGGACTTACTCCTGGCGGTGCTCGGGGACCATATGGGACGCCGGGGATCGAACCCGGGCCGGCATGGTCCGGCCGCGTGCAAGGCAAACGCCCTACCGCTGGGCTATCGCCTCCGGCCCAGCTTGCACCTTTCTAAGTGCTTTGCTGTGGCGGAGCTCCGGGGTCCCCCTGACCCGCTCTCGGCTCATGCCCCGTGCCCGCCCCACTCTGCTGGCCGTGTCTCCTGGAAATACCCTCGAACCCCCCTCCTGTCCCTCACCTCCTTGGGCCTTCCCAGGTGTGGTCCAGTCCCCAGGCCCCATTGTCTCTTTTCCCTTCACCTCTCTCTGCCGAGGGGGCAGTGGAATTATACAATATTTAAGCAGCCAGAGCCGAGCCGGGAAGATATTATTAATGTAGAAGGGACGGGCTGCGAATGCTTTTGGACCTGGTTACAATTAGAGGGTGATTTTTTCTAAAGGTCAATGAATTCGATAATATCCACAGGGGGAGAGAAATTTAATACCTTTTTAGTGAATTAATTAATTATAATATTATATCGGCTTGGGGTTCTCTTCCAGAGTGATTAAGGGAGCGATCCGTCTTCCCGCGAGGCTGGGCAGTGGCAGGGCAGACCCAGTATCGGGGCGCAGGGTGGGGGCCTCTGTCTCCCCTGTGGTGGGGGCAGCGGGCGCCGTGATTGCAGTGCCCTTCCCTCAGCCTATGCCCAGGCCCTGCCCTGTTTCTCCACTGCCTTGTCACGGGCCTCGTCCCCAGGCCTGAATTGCTGAAGTGAGTTAGGGCCTGTTGGACCTTCAGTCCTGGGGAAACTGAGGCACACAGGCTTAGGGGCCCTGGTCCTGGCTAAGAGTTAGGATGAACTGGGTGGCTGGAAAGAATGAGAAAGCTCCAAAACAGGCCATTGGTCATTGGGCAGTGGAACGGACCCAGGGGTGGGGAGTGCAGTGAGGGGTGCAATGAGGGGTGCAGTGACAGGGGTGCAATGAGGGGTACAGTGAGCCCCGATACTGTGTGCAGTGAGGTGTGCTTTGAGGAGTGTGATGAGGGGTGCAGTGACGGGTGTGGTGAGGGGTGTGGTGAGGGGTGCAGGGAGGGATGTGCAGTGAAGGGTGCAGTGAAGGGTGCAGTGAGGGGTGTGCAGTGAAGGGTGCGGTGAGGGATGTGCAGTGAAGGGTGTAGTGAAGTGCGCAGTGAGGGGTGCGGTGAGGGGGTGCAGTGAGGGGTGCAGTGAGGGGTGCGGTGATGGGTGCAGTGAAGTATGCAGTGAGGGGTGCGGTGATGGGTGCAGTGAAGTACGCAGTGAGGGGTGCAGTGAGGGTGCGGTGATGGGTGCAGTGAAGTATGCAGTGAGGGGTGCAGTGAGGGGTGTGCAGTGAAGGGTGCAGTGAGGGATGTGCAGTGAAGGGTGCAGTGAAGTGCGCAGTGAGGGGGTGCAGTGAAGGGTGCAGTGAGGGGGTGCAGTGAAGGGTGCAGTGAAGTGCGCAGTGAGGGGTGCGGTGAGGGGGATGCAGTGAGGGGGGTGCAGTGAGGGGTTGTGAGGGGGTTGTTTTAGAATCGGCTTGGTGGGTGCAGTGAGTGTGTGAGTGGCTGCTCCTTTACAGCGGTGGGGGCCATTTCTCGGGTCCACCCGTGCTCATTCATTCACGACCCCACTGCTGACCATCCAACATGGTGCCCTTGGGAGCCCCTGCAGACCTTTCATGAGACATTAGCGACGTTCGCCTCCTCAGCAAAGCCACATGGAGCCAGGCCTGTGCAGGGGTCGGGGACCCTCATGCACAGCAGGGGTGAACATAGCTGCGATGATGGGGGTTCAGAGAGAGACTCGGGGTCCAGCCGAGGAGGGGGTGAGCCGGCACAGCGTCTGCAGAGGCTGGTGAGTGGGGTCCAGCTGAGGGGTACCTTGTCCTCCATGGCAGGGTGTGGCCTCAGCAGACAGGCTGGCCTGTGCGGGCTGTGTGAGGGGGTGCAGTTCCTGAGCCTCAGTTTCCCCTGAGGAAGGAGTAATGAAGCAAGAGTCAGATACGGCCTCTGAGATGTGGCTCCCACTTTTCTGCCTCCAAATGGCCTCAGGGTGGTGGGGCCCAGCCCTGCCCCCTGGGGTGTCTCCCTGCTTTCCCGCCAGAGGGGCTCTAAGGTGGCCTGGGTGGGGGTGGGGGGGAGACTTGCCCTCCCTTTCCCGGCCCGGCCCCCACCTCCCTTCCGGGCTGGCCGCGAGGGCCCTCCCATTGTCCTATCTTTGGGCCCTAAATTAAAATTGATGACATCTTGAAATGAGCAGTGAGGGTAATTTTGCTTCTGAGCCGGGATGCTAATGAGGCCCCTTAATGGTGCGAAAGCCAGGCTGACGGGTCGTGTGTCACGCGGCAGCGCGGGGGTAATGGCCGCGGTTAGTGCCGGTAATTACACCCTGTCTCGCTGTATTTTGGCAGGCCTGGTGGGAGAGCAGGGCTCACTCACCGCAGAGGGGGCACCCCCACCCACCCTGGCTCTGACAGCCAGACACCCCCGGCCAGGCCTCCCGGAACTGGTGAGGACACGTGTGATGACCCAGGCACCCAGGCAGCGCCCAGCCTGGCACACCCCACCCCAGCGTGCCCGTTTGCTTGTCCAGCTCCTCCACAGATGTACCTGCTCAGGTACAACTATGTGCACATATGTATTATGCATGAAAACATGCACAATGTGACATGCACGATCACATGTACACATGCACACATGTAATATACATGCAGACCCACATGAACTTACATATGCCTGCATATTCATTTTCATGTACGTTCACATACACATGCATGCAAGTCACAATATGCACACATTGACCCAAATACACACTTGCATGTTTATGCAACAGTGCAACACATGCACACATTCACACAGTATGCTGCAGACAGACTTAGACACACTCATATTCATGCACAGCCGCATACACATACATGCATAAACACATACACATAATATACATACAAACACAGGATATGCACATGTGTGCATGTGTAACATTGCATGCAAACACATGCACACATTCATACACATGCACATACATATATACACACATTCACACATGCACATTACACACATGCACATTTACACACATCCACACCATATATACACACATTCGCACACATGTACATACACGTGCATGCTTTATGTACTACGTGCATGTTTACACATATATACACATGCACATACATATACACATTCATATACATGCACACATACACATTCACTTACATGCACATACATGTGCACACATTCACACACATCCACATATATACACATATATACATATATACATATATGCACACATTCACACATGCACATTACACACATGCACATTTACACACATCCACACCGTATATACACACATTCACATACATGTACATATGTGTGCACCTGCACATACGTATACTCACATGCATGTACATATACACATATTCACATACATGCACAATATACACATTCGTGTGCATACACACATACACACCTGTACACATGTATACGTACATGCACATGCATGAACACACCTACACACATTCACATGTATGCACATATGCATACACACCTATATGTGTGCACATGCATGAGCACATATACACATTCACTTACATGCACACATACACATTCACTTACATGCACATACATGTGCACACATTCACACACATCCACATATGCATGCATACCTGTACACATGTATACACATATGGACATACATGAACATGCATGCACATGCATGCACATGTATACACATTCACATGCATGCACATTCATAGACACATATTCACATGCACATATGTTACATACCTGCAATACCTGCACATACATACATATATACACATTCACATACATGCACATTCACATGAATACCTGCATACAAACCTGCACATATGTATATGCACAAGTACATACATTCACATACATGTACACATTCACATGTACGCACATTCACATGTATGCACATACACATACACATGCATGCATGTATACACACATTCACATGCACAGTGTCATACAAACACATCTCCACACACATTCACACAGAATTCACGTGCACACACGGAGCCCTCCAGCCTCTGGAGAAAGACTGTTCTTGTCCCAGCACAGACCCAGCCTCCTAGGGCACCTGTGCCTGTCCCGGGGCGGGGCTGCAGCCTCAGGAGTGCCCCCTTGGCTCCTGCCACAGCTCCGCACCCACAACCCCTCCCCGAGTTCTGGCACTGCACCCAGAGCTGGCACCACCAGTTCCATGCCCTGCCCCTGGTGAATCGCGAAGACTGCTGACACGCGGCCCCCCCCGGTTTGGTTCCCGGCATCCCATATGTCCCTTGAGCGCCGCCAGGAGTAATTCCTTCCTTTTTTTTTTTTGGGTCACACCCGGCAATGCTCAGGGGTTTCTCCTGGCTCTGCACTCAGGAATTACTCCTGGCGGTGCTCGGGGACCATATGGGATGCTGGGATGGAAGCGTGAGTCGGCCACGTGCAAGGCAAATGCCCTACCCACTGAACTACCACTCCAGCCCCAGGAGTAATTCCTGAGTGTAGAGCCAGGAATAACCCCTGAGCATCATTGGTGTGACCCAAAAAGAAAAGCAAACAAACAAAAACCAACTATGAAGTAAAGATGAGAATCCTGTGATGGCTTGGAGAAATACATACCTGGCTGTAGAATATCCATTGGTACAGACGCATGCTTTGTATTCTGAGACACAGTTCATCTCACTTGCCCTTCCCCATCTACCAAGGACCTGCAGCCTTGGCTGGGGCGATATTAACATTGCAATGGACTAGGTGAGGTCCTGGGAGAAGTTACCTGAGGGGGATTGACCCTAACTGCTTTCCCGTGTTGGGCAGGTCGGGGCTGAAAAGTTATAAATGCTGTAGCCTGCTGTCTTCGTGACTTTTCACCTTTTGCCTTTTTCTTCCTCTCTTCCTCTTTTCTCTCCTCTCCATTCTCTTCGCTTTTGGGCCTTAGCACATGGTGGCGGCCAGCTTGGCCTTGGATTCTAAACCTACACGTGACCGGGCCCAACTAGGAACCTAAAGTCTGAGGTTTTATTGTTGGATTGTATACCAGAACAAGTGTGAGTAAAGCCTTTTGAAACTTTGCTAGATTCTTGCATCTTTCTCCGTCTGCTGGCCACCCATCCCCTGGGGCAGAAGGGGATCCCCTAACCCTGCTCCCGGATTTTGTCGGGCGCCCAGTGCTACCCGACAACTCCTGACAGTGCTTGTGGGTGTCTGTGTGGCGCCAGGGATTGAAACAGGGTCAGCCACGTGGAAGGCAGCGCCTGTGCCGTGCCCCCCGGCTGCGCCTTATTTGTGGCCTCTGTGAAACGGGGAGAGTTTATCTGCCTCTTGGGTGGGGAGGTTAATGAGAAGACAGATGTCATGTCCTGGTGTGGCACAGGAAAAAGTGAATGTGTGGACGCAGGGCATGCTAGCGCTGAGGAAGCGGCAGTGGAGGGTGGAAGTGGGAGCTTAAAGGCAGGTGTGGTCTGGGGAGGGCTTCCTGGAGGCAGAGAGCTTTGAACTGGGCCTTGAAAGCAGCTCCTGACGGGGGCTGGAGCCATAGCACAGCGGCTGGGGTGTTTGCCTTGCACACCTTGTTTTGATCTCCAGCCAGCACCCTACATGGTCCCGTGAACCCCGCCAGGAGTGATCCCGAATAGGAGCCAGGACTCAGGCGTGAGCATACTGGGTGTGGCCCCCCAAAAAGTATCCCTGCTATCTCGAGTTGTGTGCTGCGCCTGTGAGTTGTGCTCCACCCGAATTAGTTCTGGGAGGCCTGCACCACCTGATTTCGGAGTAGTGGAGTCTACACCAGGGAACAGGAGGAAATGGCGCAGGGGTCCAGCTAGGCAATGGGTCCAGCGGGGAAGCCCCCAGCAGCATTGGGTGGGTGGGGGGCGCGGGACATTGCAGGTGGGAGGCCGCGAGACCACATGTGGTGGAAACGGCAACAGATGGACCCACCCTCCCACCCCCCCAGCCTAGCCCAGCCCAGCCCCGGGCTTCCTGATGCACTGTAACAGTTTCCAGATAATGAGCGGCTGGCGTCTGGAGGGCCCTGACCTAATTGCTGTGTCTCCTGCCGCTACACCAGGGACCCTGATTTTGTGTGTGTGTGTGTGTGTGTGTGTGTGTGTGTGTGTGTGTGTGTGTGTGTGTGTGTGTGTGTGTGTGTGTGTGTGCGTGTGCTTCCCACCTGCCCTGTCTCTGACCAGTACGCGTCTGACCTAGCCCGCTCTCAGGACCAGGCCCAGTGGGGCTCGGGAGGGCTGACAGCCTGCCCTGGGCACAGGCGCCAGAGCTCTGCCAGCCTGCCCAGAAGCCAGCGTGGGCCTAGGACCCTTCTCATACTCCAGGCTCTCACCCAACGGGCAGCCATGCCCCTTTGGGCCTCAAGTTTAGTAAAGCCACCAGGCCGGAAGGACACTGTGGACGCCGGCGGCTGCAGGGGCCCATCTGTGAGGCAGTTCCCACCCAGTCCTGTAGCTGTGAACTGTCGCTGTGCCACCTGCATGGAGGCTTTGCGCTTGTCTCCTGGGTTCTGAGTGCACTGGCGTCCACTGCCAGGTGGTTTTTCGATGCTGGCCGAGGGCCTACGGTGCAGGCCCCCTATCTCCCATCCGCTCCTGGCCGCCTCAGCCCCAGCCCTGCCCTCTTGCTCCTGGCTGAGAGCCCCACACGCAACTGCTTATCTGCATGAAGAAGGGGCTTGCTTTATTGTTTTGTTTTGGGTCACACCCAGCAATGCTCAGGAGTTACTCCCTGGCTCTACGCTCAGGGAATTACTTGTGGAGGTTGCCAGTGACCATATGGGATGCTGGGGATCAAACCTGGGTTGGCCTTGTGCAAGGCAAAGGCCCGCCCCACTGTGCTATCGCTCTGGTCTCAGTATGGGGGTGTGTGCATGGCGGCCTCGCCCTTAGTAGCTGGTTAATGCTCCCCACAGTTCCCTTTCCAGCAGTGGGAACTTGGGGGTCCCCCAGTCCCTCTTTCCCAGCCTTTGCTTTTCCTCTTCCCTGGGGCTTCTCAGCTGCGCCCCAAGCTGAGAATTCCCTGGTGGCTGTAGGGTCTGGTCCCCTCAGGCAGGGTGGGGTTCCCCCCTGTGTGGCTGAGGGTGCTGAGGGTGAGAATAAGGAACCAGGAGGGACCAGGGGGCCAGTGGGGTCTCCCTGCCACGCCTGCACTCACGCGTGGCCCCAGGAGTGGGCTACTAGATGGTCTGTGCTCTGCTGGCCCGAAGCGGCCCCGCCACCAGGGGAGCCCAGTGAGCAGAAACCGAGTCAGGAGGAGGGGCCAGACATGGGGGCTGTCAGCAGCACTGTCAGGGGACAGGAGGCCCGAGGGGAGACCCCCCAGAGGCCAAGACGTTCTCCGGGGTGGGGCCTCCTCAGGTCCCTCTCTGTCGGGCTTGTCTGCTCTGCATTCGGAGCCCCTGAGTGGGCCGATGTGGTCAGCACCCCCATCCGAGAGGAGAAAACGGAGCCCAGACACAGAGAAAGTGCACGCAGCTTGGAAGGGCAGAGCCAGGCTTCAGACCAGGACCCAGACCGAGTCCAACAGGGAAAGGGTGATTTTGAGGGTTGAGGTTCAAGATGCTTTTGTTTTGGGTCACACCGAGTGGTGCTCAGGGCTGACTCCTCGGCTCTGCACTCAGGAATTACTCCTGGCATTGCTCGGGGACCGTGGGATGCCGGAGATGGAACCCGGGTTGGCCATTGCAAGGCAAATACCTTCCCGGCTGGACTCTCGCTCCAGCCTGGTTCCAGATAGGTTAGGGAAGATAGGGTTAGAGAAGAGCAGGTGGTCCCCTCACGGCGCCTGCCTCACCCCCAGGGTCCACATGCAATGCTGGGACTTCTGCTGTGTTTCTCTGCACCTCAGGCCGCGCCTGCAGCCAGGAGAACTGCCCAGTGTGGCCCCTGGAGGAACAAGCTGGGCTCGGGCTGGGCTCGGGGCTGCACCTCCCCAGGGCCCTTCAGCTCCCTTCTCTAGTAGGTCCTGGAAAGGGGTGGGGGAGCGGGGGAGGCTGTTTCCTAATGAGCAATTAGTGTCTGCTGCGTGGCTAATCATGAGGGCCTGTGTAATTAAGAAGCTAATTAGGGCTGTGTCAATTAAGGTTTAATTAGTCCCTCTTCAGAGAAGTCTGGAAGGCCCCGTACTAGAAGCCCCTGGAATGGGGCTGTTGAGGTGGGAGGAACAGGGCTGGGGGAGAACCTGCTTCCTCCACACCCTTCAGCCCTGGGCCAGTGGCTCGGCCCGGCCACCACGGCTTCTGGCTTCTGATCGTGGAGAATTTTTTTTTCGGGACACCCTGGGTTTGAGGTGGATGAGGCCCTTAAGGCATTATTTATTTAATTTATTTAATTTTTTGCTTTTTTGGATCACCCCCGCAATGCTCAGGGGTTACTCCTGACTCTGCACTCAGGAATTACTCCTGGCGGTGCTCAGGGATGCTGGGGATTGAACCCAGATCAGCAGGGTGCAAGGTAAATGACCTCCCTGCTGGACTGTCGCTCTGGCCCCCACCCTAAGGTTTTAAATCATTTTTATGGTACACCTAAAGCTTAAGGGCAACTGGGGCCGGAGGCGATAGCACAACGGGTAAGGTGCTTGCCTTGCACGCGGCAGACCTGGGTTCGATTCGGGCATTCCATATGGCACCCCGAGCACCACCAGCAGTAATTCCTGAGTGCAGAGCTAGGAATAACCTCTGAGCATTGCCGGGTGTGACCCAAAAAGCAATCAATCAATTGATCAATCAATCAATCAATCAATCAATCAGTCAGTCAGTCAGTCAGTTAATTAAAAGCTTAAGGGCAGCTTTAGCTGTTCCCCACTCAAGGAAGGGGAGGGAGTGGAGTCCCAGAGAGGTTCAGTAACTGGCTGGAGGTCACACAGCCCTTGGGAAGCGGCATGTTCTGGGGTTGGCCCACCCAGTAGGTCTGAGGTGACAGGTCTGATCCTTTAGGGTCCTCACGTGTGCTGAGCTCACCCGAGTAGCTCTGCATCTGGGTCCCCTGATGCCACCTCGGGTGCCCGCTATGTGCAAGCATCACCAAGGCCCCAAGCTAAGGGTGAGAGCTTCGAAGACAGTGACAACAGCCGCAAAAGGAAGAGGGGGGAGAGGAGAAAAGCCCAACAAAAAGTTAATCAAACGGGTCCCCCGAGTCACAGCACATTGGGGCCAGTGGTGCTCCCCTTTTGCACATGACCTGGCCAACCCAGGTTCGATCCCCAGCACCCAGTATGGTCCTCAAGCCCACCAGGAGTGATCCCTGAGCTCAGAGCCAGGAGTCAGCCCTGAGCACTGCCTGGTGCGGTCCCCAAACCAAAAACTATATTTCAAATCAGCAGGGCCAAGAAGAAGGCTTGGGGCGGGAGGCCTGTTGTGCCCACGCACTGTGTGGTCCTGTGAACCCCTGCCGGGGATTGCCCTGGAGCACCTCTATGTTTTCTGGAGCCCAAACACCTGGTGCCACAGTCTCCCTGCTGCCGTGGCTGATTATCACCACCTGAAGACCACCCTTATGTGTCTGTGCTGGCGCACCCCAAGGATAAGAGCTCCCGAAAACAGGGTCTGGGCTGCTCTCTCCTGAGCCTGGCACCGACCGGTGCTCAGGGCATACACCAGCACCGCGGGTCTTGCCTGCTGGGAAGCTCAGACGTGGTGAGACGCCGAGGAAGACTGCCGGGAGGCAATTCTGGTTTAGTTCTGTTTGGGGGTTCACACTGCACAGTGCTCTGTGCCTGGGAGTTGCTCCCTGCCGGGCCCTGGGGACCGCACAGTGCTAGACGCTGACTGAGTCTGTGTCCAGCCTTCCAGAGCTCTCTCGGGCCCTTTGGGAAGATGTCTCATTTTTAAGGGGATAACAAAGAATCTCCTTTCTTTGTCCTTTTCTGGCAGAGAAGTCTTTGGGTGAAGACCTTAGAACTTGGAAAGGGGTCCTTACCTGGAAAGGTGAAAAGAATTCATCACAGTATGCTGAACCAGAGACTCTCAGACATGGGGCAGAGCTGCTACTTGCTCTCCCTGTGCCCAGCCGCTCATGAGGCGCCGGGAGGGATGGCGGGTTCTAGCCCTGGCCCGCCACCCCAGCAGAGCCTCACAACAAGCCAGACGACCCCCCTACTCCATGGGGGCCGCCATTTTCCACATCCTGACTTCCCTCTCGTTACAACTCCACCCAGCAGACCAGACTATCGTGGCCACGCAGTTCATCAATAAATGCTTTATTTAGAGGTGACTACAAGAGTATGCCACCTGCACGGCAAGCCTGGCAAGCTGCTCATGTTGTATTTGATATGCCAAATACCAGTAACATTTATATAAGGTCATTCCCATGACCTAATATAATGGCTTGAGGCTCTTTATGTTCCTGGAGCAAGCGGATGCCTTTGGGTTCTACTAGCATCCGACAGGACATATGGAGATATTACTGGTGCCTGCTCTAGCTAATAGATGATGAACGGGAAGATCGTAATAACAAAATTGTATTAATTTTTGGGATTTTGGGTCACACCAGGTGATGCTCAGGGATTACTCCTGTCTCTGCACTCAGGAATTACTCCTGGCGGTGCTCGGGGACCACATGGGATGCCAGGGATCAATTCTGGGTCAGTCGTGTGTAAAACAAGCTCCCTACCCTCTGTCCTATTGTCCCAGGCAGATGTTTCCTGTTGCTGCCGCAGTGGACCCTGGCACCCTTGGACTCCTGACTCCAAGCTGGCGCTAGAGGGACTGAAGGCCTGTGGGAGCTGGGAGAGATGGGACCTCTGGGGGTGCTGGTTCATTTCCCCCCAGCAGGGTGCGCCCTTCCTCTGAGACTCAGCTGGTGTGACCAGGAGGCTGGGTACAGAGCAGAGCTGGCTGTGCCCCCTGCAGATAGGGAGACTCTGTGAGAGCTGTGGCCATCCTGGACAGCCATGTGGACATCACCGATGTCCACAGCAAGTGCTGGGGGTGGGACAGTAAATCTGGAGTAACAGTCAGGGGCTTTCCTGCTTCCAGACACTTGGGTTGTGCCCGTCCCCCGCATGCCTTCTTGGAGGGGTTCCTTTTCTATTTCAGGGTCTTTCCTGCGCAGATCTGGGGCTGTCCATGGCATCACACAAAGACATATCCCTAAGCCGGAGCAATAGCACAGCAGGTAGGACACTTGCCTGGCACACAGCTGACCTGGGTTGATCCCGGGATCCCATATGGTCCTTGAGCACCGCCAGGAGTAATTCCTGAGTGCAGAGCCAGAAGGAACCCCTGAGCATCTCAAATATTCCTCCCCTTGCTCTGAACCCCGTGTCCCCTGGTCCTGTTTATATGTAGCAGGATCACAGAAAGCCCAACTCGCTAAGTGCACACGCAGGCGGGAGACCCATGTTCAATCCCCAGCACTTGCTCGTCCCTGACCATCACCAGGAGAGGCCACCCTCCCACCACCCACCCCAAGCATCAAGCCAGGATTCATCCCTAAATAGGCAGCACCCCCATAAAGGTACAGTGCCCTGGCTTTCGTTTACTGACCAGATGTTTCCTCCCTTCCTTCTCTGTGGCGGCTGTGATGAGCAGGGGACGGGTTCTTGGGTCAGTGCCTGCACACTCGGGTTATGTGGTTGACGCTCATTCTCTTCTGGCTGTGGGGCTCACCAGGGGGCGCTGTGGAGCTGCCACAGAGCTCCCGGGGACGGATGTCGCCTCTAGCTGTGTGTGCTGGAGATCCCACAGGCTGTGGTGACCCAGGGGTCCCAGATAGCAGAGCCACCAAGACTGCACTTGTCATACGCAGGCGCCCCTGGGACCAGCCTCGTGGCTTCATGCAAGGTGAGTGCCGTTAGCTCTGGAATCCCCGTGTGGACCTATTCACCGGTTCTGAGAGTTGAGTGGCGGCCCCAGGAGTTAAGACTCCAGCATCATGGCCCCAAACAGAGCCCTGAGGGGCCGGGCCCTCTCACACCGCCCACCCGACGCCCACTGACCATCGCTGTGCGGAGATTTCCTCTTCCGTGGCGTTCCACATCAGTGAGATGGTCCCACCTAGCCCTTGTTTCTCTCATACCACCCGCTCGTTCTGTCGGACCCTTCCGGAGTGGCAGGGAGGGCTGGGTTAAACCAACGCCTGTCTCAGAGCTCAGGGACTGCGCCCAGCTTGCTTTGGGGCCCATGCAGTGACGGGGATGGAGCCCAGGCCCAGGACTCAGCATGGAAAGCTGTGCTCAGCCGGAACTGTTCCGGGACCCACAGTACCTGTGCGTGTGCGTGCGTGTGCGTGTGTGTGCATGTGTGTGGGCGCATGTGTGCATGTGCGTGTGCAGTGCCAGGGGTGGAACTGCTGGCCTCATGCATGGGAGACAAACTTTTTCCATGCTCAAATGCGCTTTTTCTTCTTTGCTTGCTTGGTTTTTGCTTTGGGGTCACACCTAACAGTACTTTGGGGCTTCTCCTGGCTCAGCGCTCAGGGTCATTCCCTGAAGTGCTGGTGGTGAAACCCACTTGGTGCCGGGCTGGACCCTGGGCCTCCTGCGTGCTAGCAGGTGTGTGCTGACTGTTCAGTGATGGTGCCGGCATCTTCCCGGCTCCAACCAGGCTGTGACGGCGGGCAGCGGCACTGAGGCTTTTCAGGCACACCTCTTGCATTTCCGTCAGACGGACTGGGGGACATTTGGCTCCGCTCCCCTGCGCAGCTAGCTCTTCCTTCTCGCTCTGCTCTCATCATGCTGGGGTCCTGAAACCTCCCCCACCCCGCCACTGGCCGACACTTAGAGATGCCTCGTGGCTTCTTTATTTCTGGGGGACCGTGGGGCGAACACCAGCTATGCTCAGAACTTCCTCCAGGCTCTTCACTTAGGGGTCACTCCGGGCGGTGCTTGGGGGATAATATGGGGTGCCAGGGACAGAGCCTGGTCTGTGGGGTGCAAGACAAGCATCTAAAGCCCTGTACAGGGGCCGGAGCGATAGTCCAGTGGGTAGGGCATTTGCCTTGCACGCGCCAACCCAGGTTCGATCCCCAGCATCCCATATGGTCCCCGAGCACCGCCAGGAGTAATTCCTGAGTGCAGAGCCAGGAGTAACCCCTGAGCATTGCCGGGTGTGACCCAAAAAAGAAAAAAAAGCCCCGTGCAGTCGCTCTGGCCCCTCTTCCTGATTCTGCCCCAAGCACAGGCCCTGGCTTCTGCTGCTAGCAATGGCTTTGCTGCATTATTCCCCACAACTTACAGAAAGAAGCCCAGCCCCTGTGTGTATGTGTGTGCATGTGTGCATATGTGCATGTGTGCATGTGTGTATTTGTGTATGTGTGCATGTGTGCATATGTGTATGTGTGCATGTGTGTATATGCATGCATGTGTGTATACGTATATGCACATGTGTGTGCATGTTTGCAGTATGTGCGTATACGTGTGCATGCATGTGCACATGTGTGCATGTGTGTATATGTGTGTTTGTGTGATGTGTGTATGTATGTTTGCATGTGTGTGTGTGTGTATGTGGGCATGGTTCCAGCTTAACAATACCCCCTCCAGCCTCATCTTTCTTCCCGCCCTGCCCCCCCAGTAATTCAGCCGGGCTCACTCTGTCGTCTGCCCCGGCTTCCTGCTTGTGACCCTTTTCAGGGTCCTCTAGGCTCTTCCTCTTAGCTTCCTGGCTGGTTCCCCAGCAGCAGGCTGCAGTGCTCTCCGGCCCCAGGGGTTGTGCCGGGTTTGGGATCGAGGCGCCCTCTGGCGGATGTGGGCGGGACAGGCGGTGAGGGACCCTCAGATCTGCAGAGCTGTAGAGCGTTTACTTGCAGCGGGGCCCTGGGCTAGGTCCAGAGATGGGGCTCAAGTGAGCTGCTCCTCTCAGCCCTCCGCTCACAGCCTGTAGTTTAGTGGGGGAGAGAACACAAGTGTTCACCCTTGGACAATGAGGTGGGACAGGGGGGGTGGGCACGGGGCTCCTGGGACACAGGATGGCTCACACACGGCTGAGTGTAGGGGAGCTATAGCGCAGGGAGGGGAAGAAGCCGCGCGATTTGGAGGAGGGAAGGAAATTGTTCTGTCTGACAACGCCTTTCTAATGGAAACCAGTTATGTCCTCGGGTTCCAAATTGGGGTCCTGGTAGATTCTCCAATTTACTGGCTTGTAATTTTACTAGGATGAAATTTGGGGGAAGGAAAAATATGATCCCAATATTTAGGCTTTTGCACAGGAATCAAGCAAAGGTACTCGGAGCTCTGTCCCTTCCCGGCCTGGACACCCCACCTGGTGGCGACTTCTGCTGTTTCCCATCACGTCGGGCCCCAGCTCCAGGAGATGACAGTCTGCTTGGAAACTACTGGCCACGGAACCACTGTCAGGAACTTGCTGGTTCTCTTTCTCTCCTGTCCCCTCTGTCTTCTTTTGAACTAGCTTTTATTTGTTCGTTTTGTTTTGAGCCACACCCAGGATGCTCAGGGGTTAGTCCTGGCTCTGCACCCAGGAATTTCTCCCGGCTCAAGGGACCATATGGAATCGAGTCTGGGTCAGCTGAGTGCAAGGCAAATGCCCTTCCCACTGGACAGCTGCCCTGGCCCATCTCTCTGTCTTCTTCCCCAGCTCACTGCTAATCCAGATGAGAAAACAGATGTTGAGGCTAAAGTCACTGGAATTGACTGTAAAGGAATGACCTGAGGCCCGGAATGTGTCTATGAGGTGGTGCCTGTGAAGGATCCTGGGTTTGTTGCCAGCACCAGAAAAGGATGAGCTGGAGCAATAGCAGAGTGGGGAGGGAGTTTGCCTTGCATGATGAGGCAACCCAGGTTCCATCCGGCGTCCCATATGGTCCCGAGCACCACCAGGAGTAATCCTGAGTGCAGAGGCAGGGAGTAACACCCCTGAGCAGCACCGATGTCACCCAGGAAGAAAAAAAAAAAAAAGAAAGAAGAAAAAAAGACCTCAGATGTGCCTGAATAATTGTTCAAGTATGTCCTTTCTGGTGTGACTTAACATTGTCAGCAGGGACGGGGCAGGAGACCAGAGAATCTTGCCCCTGTGTCCACATGCCATCCGGCTCTCGCCACTGGCCGCAGTGTCCCCTCAGTGTCCCTCTGGGAAATCATTCCATCTTTAGTTTTAAGAATGGCTTTGTGGAGGTATAGTGACATTAATGACATATTTTGGGGTGTAATCAGTGGGGTTCAGGGGTTCCTGAGTGGTGTTCAGGGACCATGTATGGTGCCAGGGACTGAGCCTGGGCCTCATGCATGCAAAGCAATATGCAAAGCTTGCATACAGCCCTTGTGTCATCTCTCTGGCTCTGATTAATTGCTTTTTTTTTTTTTTTTTTGCTTTTTGGGTCACACCGGCAATGCTCAGGGGTCACTCCTGGCTCTGCACTCAGGAATCACTCCTGGCGGTGCTCGGGGGACCATATGGGATGCCGGGGATCGAACCCTGGCCGGCATGAGCCGGCCGCGTGCAAGGCAACGCCCTACCCGCTGGGCTATCGCTCCGGCCCTGATTTAATTGCTTTTGACGATGCTCAGGGCTTACTTCTGGCTCTGGACTCAGGAATTACTCCTGGCAGAGTTTGGGGGACCATGTGGGATGCCAGGGATTAAATCCGGGTCAGTCATGTGCAAGGCAAGCTCTTTACTTGCTATACTATGGCTGCAGCACCTGGCCCTGATTTTAAAAAAAATTAAACTTTATTTAAACACTGTGATTTACAAAGTTGTTCATGTATTCAATATTCCAACACCAGTCCCACCATCAATGTGCCCTTACTGCCAGAGACCCTCGATTCCCACTCACCCCCATCCCTGCTTTCTTAGCAGGCACTAATTATATTGCTTATTAAAACACATACCTTGGAGTGGTATTGCTAAAGTCATGACCTTTATACTGAGCTGTTATGTGTGAATTGGACCATCTGTGTGATTACTTTCACTTACTGAACTTATTAAATGCAGTGGTCTTCTACTCAATCATTTAACAAAGTTATTTATTTATTCACTCACTTATTTATTTATTTATTTATTTTCCTTTTTGGGTCACAGCCTGCAATGCTCAGGGGTTACTCCTGACTCTTCACTCAGGGGACCATATGGGATGCGGGGATCGAACTTCCGGGGTCGGCTGCATGCAAGGCAAACGCCCTACCAGTTGTGCTATTGCTCTGGTCCCAATTATTTAACAAAGTTGTTCATGTTAACTTCTTACAAATATTCAATATTCAATCCTGTTGGAGGACAGCCCTCATGAGCTCTGGGTCTTTGCAAGCCCAGACAGAGCATTTACATCTGCTAAGAGTAATTTGCATTTTTGCCTCAAAGCTCTCATGCAAATCACAATGAGAGATCGGGGGCAGGATTGGAAAAGACAGTTTGATTTTATAACTATTTGAACGGCAGAATATTCTTACTGTGAATCCTATATCCCCTGAGCATCCTGGGTGTGGCTCAATATAACGAGGGTCTCTGGCAGTAAGGGCACATTGATGGTGGGACTGGTGTTGGAATATTGAATACTTGAAACAACTGGACCATGAACAACTTTGTAAATCACAGTGTTTAAATAAAGTGCGGGGTTGCAATAGCATTAAGTCCATATAGTACACATTAGTATACACATGCCGTCATTTTCCACATCCGGACTCCCCTTTCGTCAGAACTCCATCCAGCAGAAGAGCTGATCACAGCCTGGTTCATCAATATATGCTGGAGATCAGAGGTGACTACAAGAGTATGCCACCCGCACGACAGAGCCTGGCAAGCTACCTGTGTCATATTTGATATGCCAAATACCAGTAACACTTATAGACCTCATTCCCATGACCTGATGGAATGGTTTGAGGCTCTTTATGTTCCTGGAGCAAGCAGATGCTTTGGGCTCTACTAGCATGAGACAGGACATATATAGATGTTACTGGTGCCCGCTCGAGCAAATCGATGATGAACGGGAAGACAGTGACAGTGATACTGTGACTCCTATATTAGCTGGTCAAAATACGTCTCTGGTAACTCCCACAGGTCCTTTCCATGTGACTGAACACATACCAGGATGGCTCTGTTTGAAGCCTCAAGTAGGTAGCTATGCTAAGATCTAGGAGGGAAGAATGCTAAGTTTGCGTAACTCTCAGTATTTCTAAAGGCAGAGCTCACAATATTGCTCTGAAACAGATATGGAGCTTGTGAGAACTTGGACCTTGTAAGAGCTAGCAGTATAAGGTTCATGGTTAAGATATATTGCTTTTCCCCTGTATTAAATCCTGAGCTGCTTTTGTGCTCAGGGTTGTCTCCCCTCCCCAGGGAACCTTGCAAGGGAGCTTTGAGAAGCAGGAATTTGGCCCTGGTAAATTAGCATTTGTAAAGCCTGGGCTAGGTGGAGTGCACCTGGGATCTGCATGAGAAATCTGGTCTTTGTCGTTGGATAACCCAGCCCATTTGGAGACCACCAGACTAGAGCCCTTACCCTACTGGATCCCACGGGATATCAAAAGATCACGTGGCCGCCCACCTACAAGATGGTCAGACTTCTTCGTCAAGACCCTGAATGAACAATTTGAGGCTCTTTGTGTTCCTGAAGCAAGCAGATGCCATTGGGCTACACTGGCACGTGATAGGGTCAAATGGAGATGTTACTGGCGCCCACTCAAGCAAATCCATGAATAATGGGATGTCAAGTGATCAAGTGAACCTAGTCCATAAAGAGGTGGCTTAAAGGCCTTAGAGGGCTTTGAGGGGAGGGGGATTAAAGGTACTGGGAAGAAGAAAATAGGCGCCCTTTTTGGTAAAGGACCTCAACCTGGGCACATGGTCAGAGATTTGGCTAGAAGCTAGAGGTTTGGGAGTTTCCCCATCTTGGGTTGTATTAGCAGCATTTGTTCAGTTATTGGTGATAAGTAAAAGTCTTTGGAACTTTGTTGAACTGATGAATTCTGTTCATTTGCCACCAACTCGAAATAAAGGCTCCATTCCTTATTGTTGGGGCCCTAAGCATTCCCAGCACAATCCCAAACTCACCACCATTGCAACTTCCGACCATAATTATTTCCAGTCTTCCCAACCACTGCTTAAACCTACCCTCAATAATTTATTTTAGATTGCTTATTATAGCTAATTTGCTAAAAAATGATCAAAAAATGTCAGTCTTACCATAGACCCATTGAGCCTTTGTATAGGAAATTACATTGTTATAGGATAAGCATTGTGACTATATATTTAGTTATTGGTTGCCTTATATTTGCATCTATAAAATGTGATGTGGTACTTGGTATATCAGTATACTAGAATTTGAGATGTCACGACTGTGCGCTCCAGCAATTCCAAAGACTGTGATTGAGTGATAAAGTTGGAGTTAAACTTATGCTTTTTTTGGCGGGAGGATCACACCAGCAATGCTCAGGAGTTATTCCTGGCTCTGCACTCAGGAATTACTCCTGGCAGTGCTTGAGACCATATGGGATGCTGGGGATTGAACCCAGGTAGGCCATGTGCAAAGCAAACGCCCTCCCCACTGTACTATCACTCCAGCCCCAAGGAGTTAAATTTATAACTGGGGGCCAGAGTGGCAGCTCAGTGGATAGGGCGTTGCCTTTCATGCGGCTGACCTGGGTTTGATCCTCGGCATCCCATATGTTCCCAGAGCACCACCAGGAGTAATTCCTGAGTGCAGAGCCAGGAATAACTCTTAAGCATTGCCAGGTGTGACCCAAAAAGCAGAAATAGATAGATAGATAGATAGAGAGAGAGAGAGAGAGAGAGAGACAGACAGACAGACAGACAGACAGACAGACAGACAGACAGACAGATAGATATTTACATACATATATACATACATTTATAACTGGGTGGTGCCTTTGGGGCATGGGCGCGACCACTGGGCCTTCTGGAAGAACAGGGAGATGGGGAAGGTAGCCCATCCCAACTCCATGAAAGCCTGGAGATTTCAATCACAAACCTGCACATATGAGTTTTTCAATGGATTAATTCATGGGTGGGGCTTGTCCCCACCATGGGATACTAGCAGTGGAATCCAGCCTTGAACACAGTGGCGATTGTGGAGTGTGGAGGTTGCTGGGGCCTAGCTCTGCCCCACAGGCACCCAGTGAGAACAGCCTGATCCTGCACCCTGTTTTCTGAGTCCCGTCATCCCGCCTTCCCGCTAAGCCCCACCCGCCTCCTCTGGGTCCGCATATCCCTGGGTTACTGGCAAATCTTTGTTTCTTGGTTTTGTGTTTAGTCCCACACAAGACTTTATGTTCACTCTGGGCCCCAGGGGACCATATGTGGTGCTGGGTTTTGAACCAGGGTCACAGCCAACACCGCCCCTTTCAAGGCAAGGGTCTTACCTCCGGGGCCCTTTCTGCCCTGTCACTGATCATATGCTCCCCAAAATGTTTGTTTTGAAAATGTGAGGTGTGGGAATATGGGAAGCTTTTTTTGAAAATGGTGCCCAGTGCTAGAGAGATAGCACAGCGGGTAGGAACTTGCCTTGTACACGCTGACCCGGGTTTAATTTCCGGCACTCCATAGGGTCCCCTGGGCTTAAGAGTAAGGCCTGAGAACCTCTGGGTGTGTCCCCACACCAAACCAAACCAAATCAGACAACAAACGTTTTGGGTGTACAGAGCAGATGTGACTCTGGTTCAAATCTCTGCACCACATGTATCTCTTGAACAGCCCCACTCTGGAGCAAACGCCAAGAATAGCCCGAGCACCATCAAACATGGCCTGCAAAACGCCATGTGACCATGAGTATGGGGTCAGCTTATGTGTGTAGTAATGGATATTCCGTTGTGGCTTTAATTCCCGTTGGCACTGTCTTTTCACGCTGTTCCTCTCTCCCTCTCTTCCCCTTCTTGCTGTGGCCACTGATGGGGTTAGCGCCACTTATGGAGAGAGAATCCCAAGGACTGGGCCTCCAGGCTTGCACTAGGGTGTCGGGTGGGATTAACTGTGGCCTTATGCTGGCAAGGCAGAGCATTGCCCACTGAGCTCTGGCTAGCCCTGGTGCTCCTTGAGTACATGTGCTTTTTTCCTAATTGTTGGGTTACACGAGCAATGCTCAGGGGTTACTCCTAGCTCTGCACTCAGGAATTACCTCTGGCGGTGCTTGGGGACCATCCGCCGAGGGATCGAACCTGGGTCAGCTATGTGCAAGGCAAATGCCCTAGCTGGTAAACTATTGCTCCGGCCCTCGAGTGCATGTTTTAAGTGGGGTAAAAGGTTGGGCCCAAGCTCACTTTCGTGCAGATGAAACCCCAGATGTTCCAGCACTGTTTATTGTCCAAATGATCCTTGTGCTTTTGGATTTCCTTGGCAGCTTGGTTGTAAATAGACCCTTGGCCTTGAATTACAAAACTCAGATTGCCAAACAGTGGGGAGAGGGCTGAAGCGCTGGAAATGGCAGATGAGAAGGAGCTAAAAGGGGGAAGGGACTAGGGCACTTTGATGGGGTACAGTGGCCTTGTGCACTATTGCGATGTTACCAAGGCTATGGGAAAAATAGATTGGATAGGGGCTGGAGTGATAGTGCAACAGGGAGGGCGTTTGCCTCGCACGCCGCTGAGTTGGGTTCAATCCTGGCATCCCATATGGACCCCAAGCACTGCCAGGAGTAATTCCTGAGTGCAGAGCCAGGAGTAACCCCTGAGCATCACTGGGTGTGATTCCCCCAAAAAATAGATTTTATATATGTATATATATATATGTGTATATATATACATATATACATATATACACATACAATACACACACACAAACATACATCTGTTTTTTTTTTTTTTTTTTGGGGGTCATACCCAGTGATGCTCAGGAGTTAATCCTGGCTCTGTACTCAAGAATTACTCCTGGCAGGGCTTGGAGGACCATATGGGATGGCAGAGATTGAAGCTAAGTGGGTCGGCCGCATGCATGGCAAATGCCCTACCCTCTCTACTATCTCTCTGGCTCCAATTTTATTGAATTTTCTTAAGGAAATAGCTTTAACTTTTTATTCGTTTTCTTGTCTGTTTTCTTGATTTTGTTATTTTTGCTTTGTGATGTGTTTCAGTGCCACACCCAGCTGTACTCAGGACTTACTCCTTTTTTCTGCACTTAGGGATCACTCCTGGTGGTTCTCGGGGGACCATATATGGCACTGGGGATCGAACTAGGGGATTGAACATTGTCTATATGCAAGATAAGGGCCTTACCCATCCTACTACATGGTCCTGAGAAGCTTTCTAGTTTTTTTTTTTTTGCTTTTTGGGTCACGCCCGGCGATGCTCAGGGGGTTTCTCCTGGCTCTGCACTCAGGAATTACTCCTGGCGGTGCTCAGGGGACCATATGGGATGCCGGAGATCGAACCCAGGCCGGCATGGGCCGGCCGCGCAAGGCAAACGCCCTACCGGCTGGACTATTGCTCCGGCCCCAAGTTTTTGTTTTTTTTTTTTTTTTTTTTTGCTTTTTGGGGTCACACCCAACGATGCTCAGGGGTTACTCCTGACTCTTTGCTCAGGAATTATTCCTGGCGGTGCTCAGGGGACCATATGGGATGCGGGAATCGAACTCGGGTCGACCGCATGCAAGGCAAATGCCCTACCCACTGAACTATTGCTCCGGCCCCATCTTTTTTTGTTATTTTTGCTTTATGGGTGATTTTCAGTGGTTACTCCTGGCGATGCTCAGGGGACCATATGGGATGTTGGGGACCAAACCCAGGTCAGCGTATAAAAGGCAAATCCCCCCACCCCCACACACACACAATGTACTATTTATTGCTCAAGCCCCTGAGAAGCTTTCTTTAAGCTTACACATATCTGAGTGTTGTTTCCAGCTAGGAGAGCCAAGCAAGTTCTCCCCTCCCTTGAGTTGGCATGCATGGGCCTTCTATTCTACGTGCAGATGTAGGTCTCTGGATTCTCACCGGGAAAGAAGGCTGGGAAACCTCTGAGTGTCTCTCCTAGAGCAACAAATATCCAAACAGGGGCAACAGTTTAGTTGCTTTTAGTCACACATCACACACTCTTAAGTGTTTGAAACCTCATGTAAGGCAGCTTAAGTATGAATTACTGGGGAGAGAGCTCAAAGATTGGAGTGAACGCTTAGCATACGGGAGCCCTGGGTTGGATCTCTGGCTCTGTACAGTCCCCTGAGAACTGCCATGAGCAGTGAGCTGGGAGTAGCCCCCAAGCACCTCTTGTTTGGTTTTGGCTCCAAAATCAAAAGAGAAGAGGAAGAGGGCCAGAGAGATGCAACAGCAGGTAGGACACTTGCCTTGCACACAGCTGACCCATATTCAATCCCCAGCATCCCGCACGGTGGCCCAAGCGTTGTCAGGAGTACAGAGCAGGGAGCAAGTCCTTAGACAGCTGGGGATGGAAAGAGAACAGAGGAGGAGGGAGAAGGGGCAGGGGAGAGGAGGAGAGGCAAACGCCCTGTGCCCTCCAGCCCCCTTGTGTTTCCCTTTAAAGTGCCACAAAGGAAAGATGATTCCTTTACTCAGCTTTAGTTGGCTTAGCTTAGCCTTAGTTCCATCCATGCTGTTACAAGTTGCATGCTTTTGTTCTATTCGCTTGCTGTTTGTTTGGGGGCACAGCTAGCGATATTCAGGGATTACTCCTAGCACTGCACTCTGGAATTACTCCTGGAATTACTCTGGGGACCATATGGGATGCCCGGAATGGAGTCTGGGTCAACTGCGTACAAGGCAAGGGTCTACATGGAATGACGGAACCGAAACCGAGTCAGCCTCGTGCAAGGCAAATGTCTGACTTGCTGTACTATTGCTCCAACCCTGATATACCACAACACTTTGTTTGTTTTGTTTTTCATTTGGGTCACACTTGTTTATTCTCAGGGGTCTTGGCTCTGCAGTCAAAAATTACTCCTGGTGGGGCCGGAGCCATAGCACAGCGGGTAGGGCGTTCACCTTGCATGCAGCCGACCAGGGTTCGATCCCCAGCATCCCATACGGTCCCCTATGCATTGCCAGGAAGGAATGATTCCTGAGCGCAGAGCCAGGAGTAAGCTCTGAGCATCGATGGGTGTGACCCAAAAAAAAAAAAAAAAAAAAAAAGAATTACTCCTGGCAATGCTTGGGGACCGTATGGGATACCAGGGATTGAACCCGAGTTGAACTCCAGCCCTTCCCATTGTTTTGATTTGCTGCTGGGCTCTTCTTCTTTCTTTCTTTTCTTTTTTTTTTTTTTTTTGTCACACCCAGCGATGCTCAGGGGGTTACTCCTGGCTCTGCACTCAGGAATTACTCCTGGCGGTGCTCGGGGGACCATATGGGATGCCGGGATCGAACCCGGGCCTGAACAGGCCGGCTGCGTGCAAGGCAAACGCCCTACCCACTGGGCTATCGCTCCGGCCTGTGCTGGGCTCTTCTTGATGAGACATTACATATGAGCCCTTTGCTTTCTTTTCCATGTCCTTCCCTCCATGGGCTGCCAGGAACGTGGGTGCCTCTGCACTGGATTCTGTGACGGGGCCCCGGCAGAGCGGTGGACTGGAAGGAGCCCAGGATGGGAGACTATTGGGAGCAGGGCACAGGGCCAGGGGCCCTGATGCTGCCCGCAGGAGACGGACATCGACAGGAAATGACGGTCAGGGCAGCTCAGGAAGTGCAGACACTCAGAATCCGGACCCAGGACCTCTGACCCGCAGGTTCCGTCTGCTTTCTAGAAAGTGACATGATGAAGTGGCCGGGAGTGAGAGTACGGTGGTGCTTGCCTTGCACGCAGCAGACCGGGTTCGATCCCCAGCACCCCCGTATGGTTCCAGGAGTAATTCCTGAGTGCAGAATCAAAAGTAACCCCTGAGCATTGCCGGGTGTGGCCCCAAAACACACAGATGACAACAACAACAACAACAACAACAACAACAAATTGGATGCCGAGGATCACACTCCAGGTCAGCTGTGTGCAAGGCAAACGCCCTACACACTGTACTATTGCTCCCACCCCCTCTCTCTCCTTTCTGTCCAGAGCATTCTCTCCTCTCTACCTCCCTCCTCCCCGGGTCAGCTCCTGCCCAGAGTCGCTGTCTGGGGCCGGGAGCGTGTCCACCCTCCCGGAGGTCTCCAGGAGAGATGTCACAGTCACTATGAACTTTGTCTTCACAGGCTGCTGTCCCATGTCCTCTCCGGGACTGCTGACCCCACCGCTCACGTCAGGTGGAAGCAACGTCGCTGCCGCCTCCTTTTTTCTTTTTTTTAACTTTTTGAGTCACACCTGTTATTTGATATGCCAGATACCAGTAGCAATTATAGACCTCATTCCCAAGACCTGATGGAATGGATTGAGGCTCTTTATGTTCCTGGAGCAAGCAGATGCTCTTGGGCTCTACTCACATGAGACAGGTCATATGGAGATGTTACTGGTGCCTGCTCGAGCAAATCGATGATGAACGGGAAGACAGTGATACAGTGATTTACTTATTTATTTATTTATTTATTAATCTATCTATTTATTCAGTCATTTATTTATTGATTGATTGATTGATTGATTGATTGATTGATTGATTTTGCTTTTTTTGGGTCACACCCAACAATGCTCAGGCGTTTCTCCTGGCTCTGCACTCAGGAATTACTCCTGGTGGTGCTCAGGGGACCATGGGATGCTGGGGATCGAACCGGGGGCTGGCATGGGCCGGTCGCATGCAAGGCAAATGCCCTACCTGCTGGGCTATCGCTCCGCCCCAAGTCTTAGTTTTTTAAAGGAATCTCCTTATTGTCTTCCCCAAAAAGGCTGGGCCAGTCAACACTCCCAGCATCAGTGAATGAGGGTCGGGTCCTTCCCTGGTTTCCCTCCTGGAGCTGATCAGGCAGATGGGGAAGAAGTCTCATGACTCCAGCACATGGGCTGACCCCATCCTCTCTCTGTGGGCTTCGTCCCAGGGTCTCCTGACAGCAAAGTGGGAATTGTTCAACCAGTCACGGCCTGTGGAGGCAGAATCCAAACGAGGGCCCCCCAGGAGAGTGGCCGAGAAGGGCGCTGTGCAGCCCCAGAGGGCTCCCTGCCCATAGAGACTCAGAGCGCTCTGCCTGCACCATCTCTGTGGACAGCGGCTCTGCCTCCGGCAGCCTTTGGCTTCAAGTGCCAGAGGAACTGACACTCCCCAGGAAGGGCCTGAGCTGTGGGCAGAGTCTGGGACAAAGACTCAGCGCCCCCAAGGCTGTTTTCTCCAGCACTGGGTCCCCGTTCGCCCACAGCGGACCCTCCCCACGCAGAGCCCCACTTCCCCTCCCAGCTGCTCTTTCCCTGACTGACCCCACTTACTTGTGCTTTAACCTTGCAGGGGCCTGAGGCCAAGGGAAACACAATCTCTGGGCAGAGATGTCTGTAGAACCTGCCAGGAGCTTCTGGAAATGTCCCCACACCCCACCCCTCTGGTAAAAGCTGCAGGTGGAGAAGCCTCTTTCCTACGTGCCTGTGCTGATGCTCTGTGCAGGATGCTGAGTATGAGCTTGA
The DNA here is from genome assembly GCA_021461705.1 of Cryptotis parvus. NCBI lineage: Eukaryota > Metazoa > Chordata > Mammalia > Eulipotyphla > Soricidae > Cryptotis > Cryptotis parvus. The sequence goes on from JAJIBD010012335.1 coordinate 28,983, forward strand.
TGGCTGGGGCAGCAGCAGCCACTTTGTGACCAGGATGTCACCTGTCAAGATGGATAGAGCAGAGGATGGAAACCAAACTTCTTGCGGGCCTCTTTATTTTAAAATTATTTTATATTTTTATCCAATTTAATTATTTTTTCATTGAATCACACCTACTCCCATTAGGACATAAGTGTACCCTTTTGGATGAAGCCACCTTTGTTTGGCAGCTAAGTTCATCAATTCGATTTATTTGTTAGTTTGTTTGTTTGCTTGCTTTTGGCACCACACCAGGCAGTGAGTGCTCAGGGCTTACTCCTGGCTCTGTGCTCAACAGTTATTCCCGGTAGCTCTCAGGGGACCATATGGGAGGTGGGGGATTAAAGAGGATTGGCCGTGTGCAAGGTGAACCCCCTGTCTGCTGTACTATCGCTCCAGCCCCCACTCATCAATTTCTGACCCAGTTGTGTCCCTGAGGCTTGCCCCCCTTTGGCCCCCTGAAACTCCCTTTCATGCCATGAGAGAAGGGCTGAGAGAAGCTTGGGGCGGAGGTGAGTAGGGAGGAGAGCCGGGAATCCACAAGTGGCAGCAGAGAGCCTGGGGCTGGGGTCCTGAGTTCCCAGAAGGAAGCGGGACAGGGCCCAAGTGTCTGGGGTCCCAAGGACAGGGGGTGGGAGGGCAAGAAGGTGAGTCCCCCATCAATCTGTCCAAGGTGTGTGTTGTTATTGTTATTATGGAAGCTCCTCAAGGCTCACAGTCCTCTAAGCCTGGTCAGGCCCCAGTAATGGTCCCATAAATCCCAGCCATAAAGAGTAATGGGGGAGACAAATGAGATAATTAGGAATAAATCTCACCGAGGTCTCTACTCGGCAGCATCCCTGGAACTCGCCAATCTTCCAAGCCATTAGCCGGGGCCCTAATTAATGCAGAGCTGCCGGAGATGTCGAGCCCAGGGAGGAACAAGGCTCAGGGCCACCCTGCCCCCTGCCCATGGCAGTGACCTTGGGAGGAAGTGAGGGACAGAGACCCTTGGTCTGTGCCTGGGCTTTCCCTGTTCCCCAGTGCTGACCCTTTGTCGTCCCCCAGTGTGCCAGCTGCCCCTGTGCCCCTTCCCTTCTGTTCCTCCACCTCCTGCTCCCCTCTGGATGCCCGGCTGAGCTATGGCAGGCCTGGGTTTGCAGGATTGTGAGTGGCGCCTGTGACCTCCCCATTTGGGGGACTTCCCTGTGCCCCCCGCATAACAAAAAAAACCCATGTTATTTTTGTTGTTGTCTGTGTGCTTTGCGGCCCTGCATATGGTGCCCTATGACCCTATCCGGGTTCCCCCTGCATATCCGGGACCCCCATACACACTGCTTCAGCCATTGCATCCCTGCCGCTCTCCGAGAACCTTCTCTGCACACCAGAGCCGGAAGCTCCATCAGACCCGCCGTATTCTCCCCTGTGCTCTCCAGCAATGTTCCACCCAGCCGATGGGCCCAGGTCCCGATTCGGCTTCTCCAGCTCCGGGCCGTTTGTGCCAAGTTGGTTTGCAGCTGCTTCCTTTTTTTCCCTTTTTTCTTTTTGGGTCACACCCAGCAAATGCTCAGGGGTTGCTCCTGGCTCTGCGCTCACGCATTACTCCTGGTGGTGCTCAGGGGACCATATGGGATGCCGGGATCGAACCCGGTGGGCCGCATGCAAGGCAAACGCCCCACCCGCTCGCTGTGTTATCACTCCAGCCCCTGCAGCCGCTTCCTTTGGGACCCGTCCGCCCAATGTCTGACCCTCAGCGCCCCCTTGTTTCTGTCTGCCAGTCCCTCCTCTATGGGACACCCCCATATCCTAGGGGGCTCCTCTCCGAGTCCCCGGGTTCTGCAGGGTAGCCCACTGCTAGCCCCTCACCACCCTGCACCCAGATACCATGATGTGTCCAGGAAGGCTCTTCCGGGAGTTCCTAAGGTGTCAAAACCAAGGAATTTCTGGACTCACTCCAATAGTGCTCAGGAATCGCTCCCTAGCAGTGCATGGAGCAACAGGGATTGAACCTGGGTTGGCCACGCGTGGCAAGCGCCCTTCCCACCATACTAGCAGCACAACAAAACTAAGAAACGGGGAGTGGGCATGCCCCCTCACCCCCCCTCCCGACCCTTCCACCTATCTGCAATGGCCCACCCAGAAAAGTGGGCCTAAAGGCTTCAGGAGTCTTGGGGTGAAGAGGTTGCTCTGGGTGGGAGAAAAGGAATGAAGTCATGGGCTGGAGTGATAGCACAACGGGGAGGGCATTTGCCTTGCATGCAGTTGACCCAGGTTCAGTACTCCAGCGCTCCCCTGAGCACCGCCAGGAGTAATTCCTGAGTGCAGACCCAGGAGAGACCCCCTGAAGATTGCAGGGTGTGACCCAAAATAAAACACAAAACGAAGAAATGAAGGTAGTAAAGTCAAGTGAGGGTGCGGGGCTGAAGGGTTCCCTGGGGGTGGGATGGCAGCAGCTGTGGCCTCAGACGTGGCGCTTCTGCCCACCCGGGAAGCTGGCTTGTGAACGGGAGCAGCACAGACGTGACGCTGGCCAGGTCTGAGTGTGGCCTCGGGTGTGTCGGGAACTTCCTGCCTGCGGGGCCCTTCCCCAGCCCCCACATGCTCGACGAGCACTCAGCAACTGGGCGTCTGCAGGAGCGTCAGCAGGCTTGGGGGCAGCCTTAGCCCCCGCAGACCCATCCCCAGGGCGCCTGGTAGGGTGACAGCCACACTCTGCCGGAGGCTCACAGGCGCCCTGACAGGGCAGCAGCGGGGCCACAGCGGCTCACAGCTCTGTAAACCCAGCCCCAGGCCAAACAAGGGACTGCGGCACGCTAGGCACTGGGCGCCTGTATGTGTGGTTGTGTACACTGTGTGTGTATCCAGTCCCTTGGTCAGAGGGCACCAGCTGTGGTGTTCGCCGCCACGATCCCTCACTCCTGCACATGCACAATTTTTTTTTTTTTTTTTGGGGAGGTCACACCTGGTAGTGCTCAGGGCTTGTTCCTGGCTCTGCACTCAGAGAACACTCCTGGAGGTGATGTATGTGTGTATATGGCATGGGGGTGTATGTGTGTATATGGCATGTGCATACATGTGTGACCTGATAATATGTGTAGGTGACAGTATGGAGAGACTGAATATGTGATTATGTTGTGCGCATAGTGTCAGTATCGGAGAGTGTGTGTCTGTTTAGGCAAGAGTGAGTGTGTGGGGCCGGAGCGATAGCCCAGCAGGTAGGGCGTTTACCTTGCACGTGGCTGGCCTGTGTCGGATTCATATGGTCCCCGAGCACCCCAGGAGTAATTCTGCGAGAGCCAGGAGTAACCCCTGAGCATTGCCGGGTGTGACCCAAAAAGCAAAAAAAAAAAAAAAAGTGAGTGTGTGTGTGTATGTGTCTGTGTGGGGAAGAGAGAGTATTTTTTTTTTTTGTTCTTTTGTCTTTTTGGGTCACACCCAGCGATGCTCAGGGGTTACTCCTGGCTCTGCACTCAGGAATTACTCCTGGCGGAGCTTGGGGGACCATATGGGATGCCGGGATCGAACCTGGTCGGCTGTACAAGGCAAATGCCCTACCATTGTGCTATCGCTCCAGCCCCAACAGAGCATTTGTGTGTGTTGTGTGTGTGTGTGCTTAGGTGACAGCATGGGGAGAGTGAATGTGTAAGTGTGTGTGTGGGGATAACGTGAGTAGGTGCATGTGAGTATCTGTGTGGAGAGTGAGCATATTTGTGTGGGGAGAGTAAGCATGTGTATCTGTGTGAGGGAGGTGAGTGTGTGTGTGTGGGGAGGGTGAGCATGTGTGTGTCTGTGTGAGGGAGGGTGAGTGTGTGTGTGTGGGAGAGTAAGTGTATATGTGTGTGTCTGTGTGGGGGAGGGTGAACATGTGAATATTGTGTGTGGGAGAGTGAGGGTGTGTGAGAGTGAGTGGGTGTGTGTCTGTGTGGGGAGGGTGAGTGTGTGTCTGGTGGGGGGACAGTGAGTGTGTGTGTCTGGGGGAGAGCGAGCGTGTATGTGTGTGTGGAGAGTGAGTGTGTGTGTCTGTGTGGGGGAGTGAGCATGTGTGTGTATGTGTCTGTGTGGGGTGTGAGTGTGTGTGTCTGTGTGGGGAGAGTGTGTCTCTGTGTGTGTCTGTGTGGGGAGAGGAGCGTGAGTGTGGGGAGTGAGTGTGTGTCTGTGTGTGTGAGCATGTGCGTGTGTGTGTGTGCGCACGCGGTAGAGGCTGGCCCACTGTCCTGCTGCTGCCCGTCTCCCTTCTCTGGTTTCAGTCGGGCCGTCAGCAGGAAATGGCTATTTGGATTGCAGAGTTGCCTTTTCCTGCTGCCCCCACAGAGAGGCCAGGGAGGGCCCTTCCTGCCCACCTGGGCCGGGCCTCAGGCTACTTGGGGGCACCCCTCACAGCCCTCCGGGTCTCCCGAAACTCTTGAGCTGGGCCTAGCCGGAAGCCGTGGTCCCGCCATTGTCCATGCTGGGGATAAAAAGGGCCAGAGAAGTGACCCTCCTGGGCCTGTGAGCCTCTGTGCTGGGGACGAGGGTCAGCCCCACTTTCAGAACCTCCCTGTCCTCTGCAGAGGCCACGTGGTGGTGGGAGGGGGCTGGCGACTCTGTCACGTGACGAGGTCTGACCCAGGCTACGCCAAATAAACAAGCGGACACCCAGGGTCTCCCCGATGTCTGGCTGCAGGCGGGAGTTGGCTGGTGACGGCAGGCACTGGGCCCGCCTGGCCGCGGGCAGGGGTGCAGTGGCGGCAGGGGCTTCAAACAGCACAGCGGGCAGGGTGCTGGCCTGGCATGAAATCACCCCATAGAACCCCCAAGCCCCACTGGACCGATCCCAGAGCACAGAGCCAGGAACGAGCCCTGAGCACTGGTGGGGGCGGCCCCAAACAAGCAAAGATCCCCGTAAGCCCTTGTGCAAAGGGAGTCTGGTGTTTTTGTAAAACGGAGAAAAGGGAAAGTACAAATAGGTGCTTCTCTAGGCACAGATGAGGCTTCTGGACGTGGGTATGCATGAGCGGGGCAGAGCAGCGGGCGTAAAGAGCTGGTGTGGACGGGGGCAGACACCACAGGTCTGAGCTGGGCCGAGGTCAGAGATCCTTAAGGTGGCAAAGGAGTCTGTGAACGTATGTGAGGGTCAGAGGTGATGTGGGGTGAGTATATGTGTGTATGCATGTGGGTGAGCGGATGCACATGTGTGCATGTCTGTGCAAGTATGTGTGTTTATGTGTGCAGGGGTGTGTGGACATGTGTGTGGATGTGTGTATTGGGTGTATGTGTGGTGTGTGTGGGTGTGCGGTGTGTATGGATGTGTATGTATGTGAGGGTGAGTGTGGACATGTATGTGTGTATGAGTGTTCAGGTGTATGCATATGTGGGTGTATGTGTGGGTATATGTATGTGTTTGGTATGTGTGTGCAGGTGTATGTATGTGTGTGAACGTGTGTGTGTACGTATGTGTGGTTGTATGCATGTGTGTGAATGTGTATGTGTATGCGTGTATGTGCGGGTTTATGTGTGTGCGGTATGTGTCTGTAGGTGTATGTGCATGTCTATGCGTGTATGTGCAGGTTTATGTATGTGTGCGGTATGTGTGTGCGGGTGTGTGCACGTGTATGTGTGTGTGGAGAGGGGTCACTGCTCTCTCCACCACCTCCTTGAGCGTCTGTTCCCACACCAAAGCCCCGCTCAGTATCTGCAATTGCTCTTAGGGAAGGGCAGAGGTCAGCGCAGGCAGGGGCTGGGTGTGCAAACGTGGGTGGACGAGGCTCAGCTCACGACTTGCACAAAGGAGGCCTGGGACCCATCCTCAGTACCACCGAGGGGGAGCCAAAAGAAAAGCCCTTTCCTCCCGCCTGGGCACCTGCCCGCTCCGCCCACCAGTCAGGGGCAGGTCTAGCCCCTGCCTTAGGGCTGGCTGCTCTCACCGGACCCTCTCTCTGGGGGTGGCCTGGGACCTCAGCAGCTTCTGGTTTGACTGGTGAGGGCCGGCGGCTCACGGCGGTGGGAGCAGGGATACGGCAGTAGTGGGCGCAGCTGGCGGGAGGCCTGGGTGTGGGAGGCTGGGGTGTCTGCGGAGGGGGGGGGGTCTCAGGGGCACAGACTGGGGCTGGAGACAGCTCTCTGGGCCTGGTGGTCCTTGATCATGACGCCGGGGCCTGCCACACCCCCGTAGTGCCCCTTTGGCCCCTCCACTCCCTCGAGCTGCCCCCCGCTGCCCACCCCAGCAGAGCCCCTCGACTCCTCTCCCAGTGAGCTGTACCCCCTTCCAGGCTATTCCCACCACAGCCCCGGGATACCGCCTACCCACCGGTCCCCTCCTGGCTCTCTCCAGGTCCAGAACGGAGGAGAGGGCTCAGCCACTTTGCTGCCGGTGATCCAGAGCCCGCAGGACAGTCCCTTCTGCACCCCGGTTGTCCTCTAGGACATGGAGGCTGGGCTGGGGTCTCCCTTCAGCAGATTCATTCATCAGAGCCCGTTTCTGCTGTCAGAGTCTCAGCCCTTAACTCTCCCTGGCCGGCAGGAAGAAGGAAGTGACAGGAGCTGCTACCCTGTTCCTTCCTCCCGGGTGGGGAGACAGGAGGGAGGCAGGGGAGGGCAGGCAGCCGCTTCCGCTTCCGGGTGAGAGGTCAAGAGCAGAGGGCAGGAGCCTGGTGTGTGGGGGGAGGGTCTGGGGGGTGGGCGGCAGGATGTGCTTTTTTTTTTCTTTTTGGGTCACACCCAGCAATGCTCAGGGGTTACTCCTGGCTCTGCACTCAGGAATCACTCCTGGCAGTGCTTGGGGACCATATGGGATGCCGGGATCGAACCCAGGCCGGCACAGGTGGGTTGCGCAAGGCAAACGCCCTACCCGCTGGACTATCGCTCCGCCCCAGGATGTGCCTTTTCTCTTGGGGTGCCACACTGGGCTGTGCTCAGGGCTTGCTCCTGGATCTGCACTCAGGGGGCCGTTCCTGGTGGGGTTTTGGGGGTCCATATGGATGGTTAGGAACGAGCCCAGGTCCGCAGCGGACAGGGCAGATGCCCTCAGCTGTGACTGACCAGGCACCAGGACTTACTTCTGTTTTGGGCCACACCCAGTGATGCTCAGGGCTTGCTCCTGCCTCTCTACGCTCAGGAATTACTCCTGGCAGCATCCTGGGACCATCCAGAGACTGAAACCGTGTGGGCTTTTGTGCAAGGGCAAACGCCTTACCCGCTGTACTAGCACTCTCACCCCAAGACTGACTCTGGAGGGCTGAGTTCAGGCACTTTGCTCGCAGGAGGAGATCCGTGATGGACGAGAATCTTTATTTACGGCCACACGAACAGCCCCCTCCTCCACGCCCTCCCTCTCCCTTTCCAGTCTTCACCATAAAGGGTCCCTATGCCGCCCCTGCCCGCCCGTGCCAGCCTGCCTTCTGGGGTCCCGGGATGGGTCAGGCCGGGAAAGGTGAGGGGAAGGGCTTGGCTAAGGGGGTCGGGGTGACTCTTCACATTTTGCTGTCCTCTGGGGGTGGGGTGGAAGGTGGCACCCGAGCGGCGTGGGGGACGGAGGTAGACGGCCTTCCCCCGCGTTCACAGTGTTCCGCAGCGCGGCCGGCGCTCAGGAGACGCAGACCCTCAGGAGGAGAAGCAGAGTCCGCAGCACTCCATGCAGATCTCCAGGCAGTCGGCCGACTCGCAGCACGCGTCCAGGATGCCGCAGTCCAGGTCGCAGGGCAGGTCGCAGTCGGAGCACTCATCCGAGCCGCAGCAGCAGCACAGACACGAGTCCTCCGAGCTGCAGGAGCCGCAGGTGGCGCAGTCCAGCACGATGTTGCACAGCGTCAGGAACTCGCAGAACAGGCACGACAGGATGCAGTGGACACAGCAGTCTGGGGGCGTGGGGAGAGCGTGGGGGCGGGCAGTGGACGCGGCAGTCTGGGGGCGTGGGGAGAGCGTGGGGAGGGCAGTGGACGCGGCAGTCTGGGGGCGTGGGGAGAGCGTGGGGGGCGGGCAGTGGACGCGGCAGTCTGGGGCATAGGGAGAGCGTGGGGGCGGGCAGTGGACGCGGCAGTCTGGGGCCGTGGGGAGAGCGTGAGGGCGGGCAGTGGACGCGGCAGTCTGGGGCATGGGGAGAGAGCGTGGGGGTGGGCAGTGGACGGGCAGTTTGGGGTTGTGGGGAGAGCGTGGGGGCGGGCAGGGCATGCCGCACAGCAGGGGCACGGTTTGTGTGGCGCCGCAACTCCCAGGTAGGGATGTAGCTCACAAAGCCTCTTTGGTGGGCCAAGGGATGGGGAGTGGTGTGTGTGTGTGTGTGTGTAGGGGGGGGCTGTGGCGTGGTGCTTGGGGCCGGAACCTGGAGGTCCCCAAGTAAAGGCACTAGCCCTTAGAGCCAACTCCAGCACGCCATCCCTCCCTTCTTCCTCCCTTCTTTCCTTCCTTCCCTTCTTCCCTTGCTTCCCTCTCTTCACCAGGAATAATTCCTGAGCACAGAGTCAAGAGTAACTCCTGAGCATTGCCAGGTGTGCCCCCCACACACACACACTCCTCCCCTAAATCTGGGCCAGGGCTGTGGGAAAGCACTAGCCTTGCTTGTGTGAGAAACCCCGGGTCCCATCCCCACACACACAGGAGAACTGAACTCTGGCCACGCTTGACTGAACCACAGGCAGTGGCTATTGGTGCTGAACTGACCAAACGAGGGCAGTGGGGGTCCCGCACAGGGCCTCCGAGGCACTGGCACAATGGGGCCAGGTCTTCTGACCCCCAGCACAGTCCCCTGGCCGTGATTTTGTTATTGTTGTTGTTTTGGGGCCACACCGGGCAGTACTCCAGGACTACTCCTGGCTCTGCACTCAGGGATCACTCCTAGCGGTGCTCAGGGATCACGCCTAGTGGTGCTCAGGGGACCATATGGGATGCCGGGGACCAAACCCTTGTTGGCTTGTGCTCAGGGGACCACATAGGATGCCGGGGATCAAACCCTTGTTGGCTTGTGCTCAGGGGACCATATGGGATGCCGGGGATCAAACCGGTGTTGGCTGAGTGCAAGGCAAACACCCTCCCCGCTGTGCTGTCACTCCGGCCCCACCCATAATTAAGCCACATCCATAACGGTGTGTGGTTGGCACTGAGTGGGGCTGTGTGTGCATTCAGTGAGCCCAGTAGGCACTGTGTGCAGACACTGGCTTGCTTGGTCTGCAGCGGGCCAGGGGCTCCTGCCCTTGTTCCCTCTGCACCACAGAGAGGGGAGGGCATGGCCTGGGGACCATGGACCTCCCTTACCCAATCACAGTGCCTCAAGGACTTGTCTCATTAGTTTTTTTTTTTTTTTGGTTACATCTGGCAATGCTCAGGGGTCACTCCTGGCTCTGCATTCAGGAATTACTCCTGGCGGTGTTCAGGGACCATATGGGATGCTGGGGATTGAACCTGGGTCAGCTGCATGCAAGGCAAATGCCCTACCCGCTGGACTATTGCTCCAGCCCCTCATTGGGGTTTTTGTTTTGCTTTGTTTTGGAGTCACACCTGAGCCAGGCTTACTCCTGGCTCTGCACTCAGGAATTACTCCCGGCAGTGCTCAGGGGACCATATGGGATGCCGGGGATTAAACGCAGGTCAACGTGCAAGGTAAACTCCCTCCCTGCTGTACAGTCACTCCAGCCCTGGGCTCATCCCATTTGAGTCTCCGTTAGACTCCCTGGTTGCTGGGTAAAGCGCTGCTCCCAGACCCCGTGACGCGTCAGATTCTGTGGGCTGGAGAGGGACTGAGATGGCACTTTTGGGGATCAGGGTGGGAGCATCACCCTACCTGACTCTTGACTTTGGGGGTTCCACCTAGTGGAGCCTTCCGGGACTGAACTGAGGTGCAGGGAGTGAACCCAGGTCCCCCACATGCAAAGCGGGTATATGAGTGGCTCATACTTTTTGTTTTGTCTGTTTATTTTGGGGTCACACCAGATGGTGCCCAGGGCTTACACCTAGCTCTGTGCTCAGGGATCACTCTTGGCGGGACTCAGGGATCACGTGTAGTGCTGGGGATCAAACCCAAGTCTACTGTGTGTAAGGCAAGTGCCCGCCTGGCTCTGGCCCTCGCATGTGGAAGGGGAAGCTTAGAGGCAAGGCCGCGGGTGCTAGGGGGCAGACATGGGGTCTCTCCCGTGCCAGGGAGCTGCGGGACACACTCACCCTCCTGGGCCTGGAGTGGGATCTGGGAGGCAGCCGACTTGGTGCTGGCCTTGCTCTTCTTGCTGCCCTGGCTGGCGAGAGACGGGTGTGTCTGCAACTTCCGGTGGGCCTTCGGGCCCCCCAGGGCACCGTTGCCTGCTCGCCTCATGCCGCCCAGTTCCGAGGACTGGCCAGAGCCATTTGCCAGTAGTGGGGTGCCGCCTAAGGGGTTCCCCTGCGGCTGGCCTAGAGAGAGGATTAGAAGGTGATGGCAAAGTGGGCCTCCCTACACCCCAGCTCCCGACCTGGGGAAAGTGAGGCCCCGCAGAAATGACTAGCCCAGAGCACAGCTGGTGAACAGAAGCTAAAGGGATTCTCGGCCCGTGCCACGGCTCAGTTCAGAGAAGGCAGAGGAGCAGGGCGGGGAGGGACTCTGCCAGGCCCCCTCCCTCTTACCCACACACACCCTATCCTGCTCTCAAGAGGCCCGGGGTTGTTTTATTTTGGGGTCACGTGAGTGCCGGTGTTCAGGGGTTATTCCTGGCTGTTCAGGGGTCACTCCCGTGGAAGCTTGGGAGACCATTGGTGCTGGCATAAAACTCGGGCCTCGGCCTGCAAACCCTGTGCTGGACTCTAGGCCACCCCGCAGCCCAGGATAGGGGTTTTGGCAAGCGCAACGGTGGAGGTGGGACCACAGAGGGTTTGCTGGGGGGGCAGGGCCCGTGCAGTGAAGCAGTTAACGTCCCTCTCAGCTTCTGCCAAGCCCGGCTGTGTCTGCCCTGCGTGCACTGGGTGATTTATAGGAAACATCTGTTTGGATATGAGCGTCCAAACCCTGGAACTCGGGGCTCCACACACAGCCCCTCTTCTGGGCTTTTGCCTCAGCAATCCCCTACTCCCAGGTCAGGCTTTGTGGGAGAGGTCTTGGGGGTCTGACTGAGGAATAGAGAAGAGATGTGCAAGGCCATTGAAAGGCCCCCTGGCCCAAGCGATCCTGAAACCCCCAAGAGAAGTCCAGCTTTATTGGGGAGCAGAAAAGCAGGAGACCCCGACACACGCAGTGCCTTCTGTCACTCCCTTAGTCTGCCCAGAGCAGTTCTGTTCTCGAGAGAGGAGGGCAGGGGGGTGTGTGTGTGTGTGTGTGTGTGTGTGTGTGTGTGTGTGTGTAGGGAGAAAGCTCTGGACCCCCATGTGCTCAAGGCCCCTGACTCTTGGACCTTTCCAAACGGAAGCATGTTTGGGGCTGGAGTGATAGTCCAGTGGGGAGGGCGTTTCACGTAGCTGACCCAGATTCGATCCCTGGCACCCCGTATGGTCCCCTGAATATTGCCAGGAGTAATTCCTAAGTAGAGCCAGGAGTAACCCCTGAGCACCACCGGGTGCAGCCCCAAAACCAAGTTCGTCTCCAGAGGCTGGCAGGGGTGGGGGAACCCGAGCTCCCTCCAGTGCGGGCTTGTCTGAATAATGGCGGGAGGCCTAGGGGGTGTGAGAAGCAAAGGCGGCCTCGGTGCTTCCTTGAGGCCAGGAGCAGGGTCAGGCCTACGGGGGTGGCCGTGGTCCCATCCTTGGGCACTTTGCTGGCCAGCTACTGCCCACGGTGCTGATGAGCCAACTCCCTGTTGTGGAATCCCTCAGGCTCTCAGAGGAGGAACCAGTGTCGGAGAGGTTCAGTCATTCCCAGAGGCCACACAGCAGGTGAGTGTCAGAGGGAGGAGTGGGGGAGGGAGATGTCAGAGGCCGGAGACAAGGGGCTGGGGGAGTAGCTGCTTCTCTTGCAGCACTTGTTACTCAGTACTTGTCTTTTGTTGTGGGGGCTTCAACAGTGTCGGGGATCAAACTCACGAATCCGCATGTGCTCTATCCCTGGGCCACATCCCTGGCCCTTACAACTTGCCACTTCCGTGTTTGGGGCTGCCCTACAGATTATAATGAGTTCTTTGTGTGGTCGTGTCTTGAAAATGCATGAAGGACATAGTCTCAATAGCCCCATTTCACAGATGAAAACACTGAGGCCTGAGGATAACCTTCACCATGTCCACAGCTGGGAAGCTGCAGGGTGCGGGATGGAGAAGGGGAGAGGAGCCAGGAGGTGTGAGGGCTGAGGGGCAGGACTTTTGGGCTGCTCCATGCTGGCATTCCGGGGCCCTGAGGGGTGGCCACAGCCTGCCTCTGGGTAAACGGGGAAGGCCAGGCCTGAATCCTGCCTGCACCTCGTGTCCCCACCAAGCTACTGGGCTGAGTCACTGGCCAGCAGTGGTGCTCCCTGCCCTGCCACCCTGGGCACGGGGACCAGAGGGTGTAGAATCGAGCTCAGCTCAAAGCCTGGGAGAGTGTGGGCAGGCGAGGAGCTGGCCAGTGGCCACAGCCATGGGGTAGCCATGGGGGCTGAGTCACAGAGCAAACGTTCAGGAACAGACACAAGGAGAGCCTGTCCGTCCCTGCTCATCCGGCCTCCCTCCGGCCACCCTGCCCTCCTTCCCAAGGCCAGCTGCTGGGTGTGTGCGGACAAGCTGCGGGCGGGCCGGGCCGGGCAGTGCTGGAACCCTGCTGCCCAGGAGGTCAGTTAGCCCCAGATGCCCTGGTGAAGGCGGTCCCAGCTCAGCCGTGCCAGATGGGCATGGGAGTGCGGGACAGAGACCGGGTGCCCGTTTCCTGTCTGCGGAATGTCAGTGGTTCCTGCCCTTCACTCAGGACAGGCTTCTGCAGGAAACGGGGTCTCAGTTATTTGTTTTTGGGGCCAGGACTTACTCCGGGCTCTGCACTCAGGGACCACTCCTAGAGGTGCTTGGGGACCATATGGAGTGTCCGAGATCAAACCTGGATCGGCGCGCCCAAGGCAAGTGCACTTTCCCACCGTACCACTGCTCCGTGGTGGATTTGTTTCGTTTGGGGACCACACCAGGTGGTGCTCAGAGCTTGCTCCAAGCTCTCAAAAATCACTCCTGATGGCGCTTGGGGATGCCAAGGATAGAGCCTGGGACAGCCTCACACAAAAAACACCGACCCACTGTATTATCAACTTCCCACGGCACTATCAACTTCCCCACTGGCCTGAACCCTTCCCGCTGGACTGTCACCTTCCGACTGGACATCACCTTACCCGCTGGACTGTCACCTTACCCTCTGCACTGTCACCTTACCCGCTGGACTGTCACCTTACCCTCTGCACTGTCACCTTACCCTCTGGACTGTCACCTTACCCTCTGGACTGTCACCTTACCCGCTGGACTGTCACCTTACCCACTGGACTGTCACCTTACCCGCTGGACTGTCACCTTACCCTCTGCACTGTCACCTTACCCTCTGGACTGTCACCTTACCCGCTGGACTGTCACCTTACCCGCTGCACTGTCACCTTACCCGCTGGACTGTCACCTTACCCTATGCACTGTCACCTTACCCGCTGGACTGTCACCTTACCCACTGGACTGTCACCTTACCCGCTGGACTGTCACCTTACCCTCTGCACTGTCACCTTACCCGCTGGACTGTCACCTTACCCGCTGCACTGTCACCTTACCCACTGCACTGTCACGTTACCCGCTGGACTGTCACCTTACCCTCTGGACTGTCACCTTACCCTCTGGACTATCACCTTACCCGCTGCACTGTCACCTTACCCGCTGGACTGTCACCTTACCCACTGGACTGTCACCTTACCCACTGGACTGTCACCTTACCCTCTGGACTATCACCTTACCCGCTGCACTGTCACCTTACCCTATGCACTGTCACCTTACCCGCTGGACTGTCACCTTACCCGCTGGACTGTCACCTTACCCACTGCACTGTCACCTTACCCGCTGGACTGTCACCTTACCCGCTGGACTATCACCTTACCCGCTGCACTGTCACCTTACCCTATGCACTGTCACCTTACCCTCTGGACTGTCACCTTACCCGCTGGACTGTCACCTTACCCGCTGGACTGTCACCTTACCCTCTGGACTGTCGCCTTACCCTCTGGACTGTCGCCTTACCCTCTGGACTGTCACCTTACCCTCTGGACTGTCACCTTACCCGCTGGACTGTCACCTTACCCACTGGACTGTCGCCTTACCCGCTGCACTGTCACCTTACCCTCTGGACTGTCACCTTACCCGCTGCACTGTCACCTTACCCGCTGCACTGTCACCCTACCCTCTGGACTGTCGCCTTACCCTCTGCACTGTCACCTTACCCTCTGGACTATCACCTTACCCGCTGGACTGTCACCTTACCCGCTGCACTGTCACCTTACCCTCTGGACTGTCACCTTACCCTCTGGACTGTCACCTTACCCACTGGACTGTCACCTTACCCGCTGCACTGTCACCTTACCCGCTGCACTGTCACCTTACCCGCTCTACTGTCACCTTACCCTCTGGACTGTCACCTTACCCTCTGCACTGTCACCTTACCCGCTACACTGTCACCTTACCCTCTGCACTGTCACCTTACCCGCTGCACTGTCACCTTACCCACTGGACTGTCACCTTACCCGCTGCACTGTCACCTTACCCGCTGGACTGTCACCTTACCCGCTGCACTGTCACCTTACCGCTGCACTGTCACCTTACCCTCTGGACTGTCACCTTACCCTCTGGACTGTCACCTTACCCGCTACACTGTCACCTTACCCTCTGCATTGTCACCTTACCCTCTGGACTGTCACCTTACCCTCTGGATGTCACCTTACCCACTGGACTTTCACCTTACCCACTGGACTGTCACCTTACCCGCTGGACTGTCACCTTACCCTCTGCACTGTCGCCTTACCCTCTGCACTGTCACCTTACCCTCTGGACTGTCACCTTACCCACTGGACTGTCACCTTACCCACTGGACTTTCACCTTACCCACTGGACTGTCACCTTACCCGCTGGACTGTCACCTTACCCTCTGGACTGTCACCTTACCCACTGGACTGTCACCTTACCCGCTGGACTGTCACCTTACCCGCTGGACTGTCACCTTACCCGCTGCACTGTCACCTTACCCTCTGCACTGTCACCTTACCCTCTGGACTGTCACCTTACCTGCTGGACTGTCACCTTACCCGCTGCACTGTCACCTTACCCTCTGGACTGTCACCTTACCCTCTGGACTGTCACCTTACCCGCTGGACTGTCACCTTACCCTCTGGACTGTCACCTTACCCTCTGCACTGTCACCTTGCCCACTGGACTGTCACCTTACCCGCTGGACTGTCACCTTACCCTCTGCACTGTCACCTTACCCTCTGGACTGTCACCTTACCCACTGGACTGTCACCTTACCCTCTGCACTGTCACCTTACCCTCTGGACTGTCACCTTACCCGCTGGACTATTGCTGTCCCTCCTGCTGTACTTTTTTTTTTTGCTTCTTGGGTCACACCCAGCAATGCTCAGGGGTTTCTCCTGGCTCTGCACTCAGGAATCACTCCTGGCGGTGCTGGGGGACCATATGGGACCATATGGGATGCTGGGGGACCATATGGGATGCCAAACCTGGGCCATCATGGGCCAGCCGCGTGCAAGGCAAACGCCCTACCCTCTGAGCTATCGCCCTGGCCCCACCTGCTGTACTTTTTAATGCTCACAACTGGTCTCTGGCAGCCTGGCCCCCTGCTCCTGCTCTCCAGGACCCCCCCCAGAGACTCTTGCCCACCCAGGATGGATGTAGCAGTCTTTCTGCCTGCCTGCCTTCCTTCCTTTCTCTCTCTCCCTCCCTCCCTCCCTCCCTCCTTCCTCTTTCCTCCCATTTTTGATTTTGGGCCACAACCTGCAGTGCTCAGGGCTCACCTCTGATTCTGTGCTCAGGAATCACTCCTGATGGTGCTCGGTGTGTCATATGAGGTTGTGGGGATTGAACCCGGGTCAGCTGCATGGAAGGCAAACACCTCATCCATGGTGACGTCTCTCTGGCTCTCTCCTTCTTGCCTTCTTGCGAGAGCCCACGGCTATCCCCACTCCTTTCTGGACCCTGATTTTCTGAAGTTTGGGGGCTCTACCAGGGGTCTCCCCGCTCTGGTGCTCCAGGCCAGCTGGCGTGGACTCACTGTGTCTGTTCTTCCAGGAATGAGGACTGCCCTATGCCAGGCACCTGGCCACTGCCCACAGGGTCCTGGCACCCAGGGGCACCCCAGGAGCACCCACTGCTTTTCCTTGCCAGATCCTCTTGTTGGATTCCCTAGTGAGCCGCCACCTGCTGCCACCCCCGATCCCCTGGCCCCTGGGACTCACATGTCACAGCTTCTATGGATATCGAGGTCAGTGCTGTCTGGGCTCTGGGGGGCCCGGCGTCCTTGTCGTGAGGCATGGGGGTGCCGCTTCTTCCAGGCAGCCCTCTTCCAGCACCACCTCCACAGGACAAGTGTGTTCTGTCACTACCTCCAGTTCAGGTGGGAGGGAGGGGGTCGGGGCTGGGGAGAAAGCAGAGAGCAAGGTTCACTCTGAGGCTCACGCCCACCCTCCCTTGAGCCTTTAGTGCACTGTACCCCCCCACCCCACCCTACCCCCTTCCTTGTCTCATAGCAACAGTGACCCAGTCTGAGCCTTCTGAGGATGGTGGCACCCTGCAAAGCGAGTGAGCTGGGGGGTGAGGGAGTGGGGGGGGGAGGCAGGTGGGAGAGCAGCAGAGGGGCGCGTGCATGACGGGGTGGGAAGGACAGACCAGGGCAAGGGACAGACAGCCGGCCAGGAGGCAGGGCTGGAGGAGGATAAAGCCGGGACCAGAGACAGAGACCATGGAGAAGGAGGGGGGAGACAGACAGGAGAAACTGGGTCAGAGGGAGCAAAGCAAGAGAAGAGCCAGAGAAATGTGAAATGAGCCGGAGAGGGGCAGGGACGGGATGAGATTGGGGGTGGGGGGTCGGGTCCGGGCGGGAAGGGAGCTGCAGGCGTTATCTCGGAGCTCACAGCTCTTCTGACCCATGCTCCTGGCCAGCGAGAGAGAGAGCGTGGACAGAAGGCACTGGCCGCCGGCAGCTGTGACCCTTGCTGGAATCCCAGCACCGCATATGGTCCCCCTCCCAAGCACTTTCAGAGGTCACTTCTGGGCACAGAGCCAGGAGTAACCTCTGAGCACTGCTGGGTGTCACCGCTTCAAAACTCACAAGCCCGACCCCTAGGACTCCTAGGACCAGAGACACCAGGGAACATGGTAGGGGGCAGAGAAGTTCTGCTGCCATTCTCGAGCTTGTGGGTGCTGCCTGGGAGCCACAAGAATCTGGGAAACTGTGGGGTAGAGCTCAGGGCGCAGCTCGAGTAGCTTCAGACACTCAGGTTACACAGCGAGAAAGATGGGGGGCTTCAGCGGGTATACCCCCACCTCCCACCACCCACAAGCCATGTGGCGGGCAGGAGAGACACAGAAATGAGATGTGGAGAGGCAGAGAACAACAGGGCCATCGAGGAGATAGAGAAGAGGGAAGAGAAAGAGGGAGGACGAGAGGGCCGGAGCGGCAGCCCAGCAGGGAGAGCGTTTGCCTTGCACGCGGCCGAACCAAGATCAATCCCCAGCGTCCCTTATGGTCCCCCAGCACTGCCAGGAGTAATTCCTAAGTGCAGAGCCAGGAGTAACCCCTGAGCATTGCTGGGTGTGACCCAAAATCCAAAAAAGTGGTTGGGGTGGGAAAGGAGCCCACTGTAGTTACCCCAAGAGAGAGCCAGGGTGGGGGTAACCCCTCAGATGATGAGCTTAGGGGCTCATCCCCGAGTCCCTGACCACAACAGGGCCTTGCTTTGGCTTCCAGGGCTAGAGGAGCCGTGTTGGAGGTGGACATGTAGTGCCAGGGATGTGAGTGTCCTGGAGGGAATGTTCAGGAGCTCGGCTGGGCCTGAGAAGCCCCAGGAACCCTGGACAATTCTCATTCTAAAGACTCTGGAGGGGCCGGAGGATAGCCCAGCGGGTAGGGCGTTTGCCTTGCGCGGCCGGCCTCTGCCGGCCTGGGTTCGATCCTCGGCATCCCATATGGTCCTCCGAGCACCGCCAGGAGTAATTCCTGAGTGCAGAGCCAGGAGTAGCCCCTGAGCATTGCCGGGTGTGACCCAAAAAAGAAAAAAAAAAAAAAAAAAAAAAAGACTCTGGAGCCCTAGAGGTCGAGGGAGGCTCGGGGCAGCTCCAGCCAGTGCACTCACTTACACCTGCCCAGGGAGCACCGAGGAGCAGGGGGGGAGGGAGGGGGTGGGCCAGCAGGTGTGTTCTTGTCTCCTGGGGGGCCCACAGCTGCTCCCAGGAGGCAGCTGCTGACCCCTCATTCACTGGGAAAGGGGCGGCTGGGAGGAAGGAGTCACCTGTTGTCACCTCTCAGCCCGGGAAGCCAGCACCCCCCCCCCGGGCCACAGCCTGACTAGCTCTCGCACAGAGTCATGAAAATGGCCTGAGCAGCAGCTGCAGATCCAGGCCTGGCTGTGACGGAGACCAGCTTGCACACGTCAGCGGGGCCTGAGGGTTCCTGGGTTGGGGGCGTGTGATTCGAAGATGGCAACGTGACAGAGCAAATGAGGTGCTCATGACCATATGGGATGCCGGGATTGAACCCAGGCTGGCAGAGGCCGGCTATGTGCAAGGCAAATGCCCTACCCTCTGGGCTATTGCTCCAGCCCCCTGCCCTTCTCTTCTGCCTCTTCTCCCTCCCTCCCTTCCACTTTTGGCTGAACTTTTTTTTTCTTTGGGGTCACACCCGGCAATGCTCAGGGGTTTCTCCTGGCTTTGCTCTCAGGAATTACTCCTGGCGGTGCTCGGGGGACCATATGGGATGCGGGATCGAACCTGAGCCGGCATGGGCGGCCACGTGCAAGGCAAATGCCCTACCCGCTGGGCTATCGCTCTGGCCCCTTGGCTGAACTTTTCTTAAACACCTAACAATATGCCACAATATGCCAATGACAAGTCCAGTAAGTGTCTTGGCGTGGTGTGGGGACAGTCACATACAGAGAGGAGAGTTACAAATGGGGCATCCATAGCTGGAGGCAGGTCGAATGGCATGTAGCATTCCAGATACATGTGTGAGTGTACATGTGTGAGTGTGCAGGTGAGTGTGTATGTGGGCGTGTATGTATGTGAATAGATGTGTGTGGGTGTGTGTAATGAGCTGTATATGTCTGCAAGTGCATATATGAATGTACATGTGTATACATGTGTGAGTGCATACATGCATGTATGTGAGAGCATATATGTGCAGGAAAGCGCATATTGTAAGTGTGTGAGTCCATATATGCAGGCATGTGTGTGTGCATGTGTGTTCAGGAGGTTTCTGCAGAAACATCCCCAATTTCCCTGCAGAAGGGGGGTGGGCTGCTACTGGGGAAGCAGAAACCCAGCCCCCTCCCCTGCCGTGAAGGTACAGCTCCTGGGGCCTGGCAGACCTTCAGTCATTTTCCAGGTTTCCTCCTTGGCTCACATGGGGGTGGGGGCACCTTAGACCCACAGCAGAGTCGGACTGCTGGGAGGAAGGTGAGAAAGAGGGTTCAGGGGACTGGCCCCGCTTCACCTTCTCCCGAGCTCCTCTCTGGAAACAACCCAAAAGCCCATGAACAGATGAATGGATAAAAAAATACTGCCACATCTACACAATGGAATACTACACAGCTTGAGAAAAGATAAAATTATCCAATCTGATTCAACATTGGTGGACCTGGAGAGGATCATGCGGAGTGAAGCCAGGTGGAGGGAGAGGAAGGTACTCATATAGTCTCATAAGGGGATATAAAGAAACCTCGCGGGGCGGAGCGATAGCCCAGCGGGTAGGGCACTTGCCTTGCCGGGTTCGATCCCCGGCATCCCATATGGTTCCCGAGCACCGCCAGGAGAAATTCCTGAGCAAAGAGTCAGGAGTAACCCCTGAGCATCGCCGGGTGTGACCCAAAAAGCAAAAAAAAAAAAAAAAAAAAAAAAAAAAAGAAAGAAACCTCGCAGCGGAACTGCAAATGCCAACAGAAATGAAAAGCGGGAGAACTGGTCTTCAGTAGGAAGCTTGAACTGGGGCAGGGGTGGGGGGACAAGTTAGGGAGGGGAACACTAGGACAAGAGGGGAGGGGGAAAGTGCCTACCACAGAGGCCTGCTGGGGGCCAGAGGGAAACTGAAGATGTCAGCGAAGTGAAGTGGACACAGGGAAGGGACTGGTGTTTGAACACTGTGTACATGAAACTCCATCATAAATATCTCTGTAACTTTGTAACTCATGGTGATTTAAAAAAGAGAAAGAAAGAAAAGAGAGGAAGGAAGGAAGGGAGGGAGGGAGGGAGGGAGGGAGGGAGGAAGGAAGGAAGGAAGGAAAAAAAATGCACAAAGGCTAGGAAGGAAGGAAGGAAGGAAAGAAGAAAGAAAGGAAGGAAGGAAGAAAGGAAGGAAGGAAGGAAGGAAGAAAAATATGCACAAAGGCACAAAGGCCCCTTTGCCACACCCTCAGATCCCCAAGGTGGGCCCCAGGAGGTGTCCGGAAGTCAGGTCCAGATGTCAAATCCCAGATGTCCGAGAGCAAGCTGGGAAACTGGGGGCTCCTTCTGTCCTCTGCCCACCAAGGTGAGGGGCCGTCTGGGCTGTGAAGAGTAGTGGCCCTACCTCTCCTAGGTAGAACAGGACAGCGCAAGTCTAGAAAATGCCTACAGGGCCGCTGGCCTGAGGGTCCCGAGGGGTGCTAGGGTCTGTGCAGGCAGTCTCTATTGGGGGACCTGACCTGACTGCTCAGAGAGTCATGCCTGGGGCCCCCTCTCCAATCTCCCAGGCCCCAGCTATGGGCCAGAAGCGTGATCTGAATCTGTGTGACCCCAGCTTCTGTTGCTCCTGCGGCTCCAAATTCAGCCCAGATTCCACCCTACCCTGCCTCCGGAGCCTTTCTTGATCCCTGGGGCAAAAGCCCCACCTCAGAGTGACTCTTGCTTTGTTTTGGGGCCACACCCTCTGGTACTCAGGGTTTACTCCTGGATCTGCACTCAGGAATCACTCCTGGTGGGGCTTAGGGGACCAGATGGATGCTGGGGATCGAACCTGGGGTTGGCCACGTGCAAGGCAAAAGCGATTGCCTTACCTGCTGTGCTATCTCTCTGGCCCCTCTCAGGTTCTGACCTTGTATCAAAAACTTAGCACTGTAATTCCTCCATTGTTAATTCCAACTTGGGGGTCATCTCTCTGCTCTTCCATCACTGTGGGGTATTTGAGGTGATGTCAACAGCATCCCTGCACTCCAGGGGCCCTTAGAGAAGGTGAAAGGAAGAAGGGCCTGGCTCAAATGCAGAAAGGGACAGAGTGGGCCTGTTTCCTGCACACATGTGACCCTCTGGTCTGTCTAGGCTGTGAGGCGGAGGCCTGAGCAGGGGCGGGGAGGGGAGCTAAAGCCAGTGGCCAGTGAAGCTGGTCCGTCTGTCGGTTTATTTTAGGTCTGAGGGCTCCAATTCCCCAGGAAATTCAATTTAGACCCAAGAGCAGGAATGTGACGCCCCAGCTGGGCAGAGATCTGCAGCGGGTTAGGGAGTAGGGCTCTGGGGCGCTGGGGGGTGGTAGGGAGAAGGCTGGGGGGTAGGGGTGAGCAGGGAGAGCCAAGGGGGTGATTTCAGACCCACTGGCCCCACCAGGGCTGCCCTGAGTGTCCTTGCACCCCAGGGCACCTTGGGTGGCTGAGGGAGGGGCTCCTTCCTGTCCCTGAGGGGCGCGTGGGGGTGCTGGTCTCCAGCAGGCGTCTGTGGGATTTTGGCTGCTCTCCTGCGGTTGGGCTCGCTGGGCAGCGCAGAGCTCTGAGGCCTCGGTATTATGAAAGCCACATTGTCTGGCCTGGCCCAGACTGGGGAGGGCTCTCTGCAATGGCGACGGCAGTGGAGGTGGGGTTCAAGGGACAGCCAGGGTTCGACCATCCCAGGAGCCACCCCAGCACAAGGAGCATCGGCTTCGCCTTTGGGGGCTCAGGCGGGAGGGTTCTAGAGGGAGGTCGAGGAGGAGACAGCCTGAAAACGGAGGAGCCAGAGGTTGGGAGCGCCCGGCAGCGCCCCCTCACTCTTTGGGCTACAGGAATTCAGTCTTGGGGCCCATTCCCCAGAAAGCCCTGCCCCAGCAGCCTCCTCTGGGGACGGAACTTGAGAGGTAGCGGATACTGCAGACATGTCTGTCCACCTATGGCTGGCCCTGCCAGGCTTCCCCCACGTCCTCCATTCTGGCTTAGCCAACTCTTCCTCCACCTCAGTCTCCCTGGGCCCCTGCACCCCCCCGTCCAGGCCTAACTAGGGAAGCTGGGAAAGGGCCCTCCAAACAGGCGGACAGGCGCAGATGGACAGGCCGACGTGGAGACAGGACAGGCCAGCCGGTCAGGAGCCTGCCCAAGGCCATGCAGGGAGTGTCAGAGGTCCAAGCCCAGACTGTGTGGTCAGAACAGGGATCCAGAGAGAAGATTCATGGGAGTCATCCCTGAAATCAAGCCTGTGCTGCCCCCAAACCCCCCAGATCCCTCAGAACCAGCCTGCGGCGCCCCCCCCCCCCCAGTTCCCTCAGAACCAGCCTGTGATGAACGCCAAGTGCCTGGACCCAGAGAAGGAATGGCGTGGAGGTGTGTAGAAGGCACAGAGCCCCTCATAGAGGCTGGGGGTGGGGGTACTCTCCCCAAGATGACAGACAGATCCCCCTCCCTCGAGTTAGGGAATGGGACAACTCAGGAATTTGTGAGTATTTGTTTAGGGGTGTGCGCAGCGCATTCTCACATGCATGGGGGAGAGAGGCAGAGACAGAGACAGAGAGACAGCAGAGCGCAAGCCCTTGCAGGACAGGAGCCGAGGGGCTGGCCAGGCCCAGGAGCAGGAGAGCGAGACGGGATGGCAAGGAGGGGAGGGGCCGGTCCGCCGCCTGTGGCCGAACCCAAGTTTTCGGGAATAGCTGGGCTCCCGCTTGGTTGGGGGAAGGGAAGGAGAGACTCAGACACCCTCAGCCCCGCCGCGGCCCCCATAAATATTTACACACTGGGCAGAAACGGTCGGGACACAAGTCCCAGACGGACGGACAGACGCTGCGGGGTGTGTGGTGCAGGGAGGGAAGCCCAGCCAAGTTGGCGCGGCCGCCGGCGCCGCGCTGGCCCTGCCCCCATCACCACCCAGCGTCCCCTCCCTTCCAGCGGCCCCCGATCCCCACCCCTAGCCCAAGCCCACACTCCAGGCCTCGCGGGGTCCCAGAAGAGCGGGGAGAAAGCAGACCCTCCCCAGCGTCCCTTCTATCCTTCCGCCGCCCGTCCAGCCTCGCAGTCCAGCCCCGGTCCTACCTGGGCCCGGGGGCTGCGCTGGGAGCTCCATGGGGTGCGTCGCAGTTAGCGGGGCGCTGGCCGCTCGCCTGGGACATCGGCCCGGGACCTGCGGACGACAGGGCTCAGCGGCCCGGACCGACGTCCGGGGTGCGCGGGGAACGGGCGGGCAGGGGGCCGAGCCTGCCGCTCCCCCTTCCCCAGCGCGCTACCCGCGAACTTACTGCTGCAGGCTGCGCTCTGGTCGCTGGGCGCGGGGATGGGAAGTCACCGCGTGGGGTGGGCCATGCGCTCTGCTGCGGGCGCCGCACGCGGGGCCACTCGGCTCCTCGGGGCTCGCCCTGCGCCCCTCCCCGCTCAAGCGCTCCTTCCTCCCATTCCGCTGCCAGCTCGTTCGCTCGCCCCCTTCCTTCTTCCTTCTCTCCCTCCAGCCCCCTCGCTCCTCCCCAGCACGCCTCTCCCTCCCTCTCCCCGCCCCCTCCTCGCCTGGGCCGCCCCCCCCCCCCCCCCCCCGCCCCTCCTCCCCCTGCGCGCGCGGGCTCGGCGCGGGCCGGACACGTCTGTCCGCGGGGCGCCGCGGACGGAGCCCCCACAGGAAGCCGGAGCGGCGCGTTTCCTCTGCGCTCTCCGTTTGCAGCCCCTGGATCCCCAAATCTCCGCCCCCTCCCCAAGCCCAGCGACCCGCGGGGCTGCTAAGGTGGAGCTACGCGTCCTCTTTCGCCAGCCCCAAACTCTGCAAAAGTTGGCTGACTGTCCGGGAACGAGGAGAAAGAGAAATGGCGTGAGCACCACCAGCGCAGGCAGAATAACCATGAGCCCCCTCCGCCACCTCCTATGTCGCCGACCCCCGAATAGGCGTGACCAAGAGTCCAGGCGGGCCTTCTGCCCAGTGGCGGTCTCCGCTCCGAGCGCCAAGCCCAGTGCCTGGGTGCGGGGTGCGGGCCTGGGGTTCGGGGGTCTCGACCTCACTCCATCTGAAGCCGGGCTAGTGGGTGTCCTTCCTCAGGTGATCGAGAGCGGCCCCGGGCATCCCTCGCCCCCTCCCCCATGCCAGCCGCCCGTGGGAATTCGTATCCGAAAAGCAAGTCTGGGGGCAAAGAGACTTTCTCCGCCCTTTCCTTCCGACTCCGGATTAATCCCAGGTGTCCAGTGTTGGGGCGACAGAGAGCCCCTCCAGGCTGGGGCAGCCGAATGGCACATCTGGAACGTGACCCCCCCACACACATACCCCTTGGGAGCCTGGGCTCAGGCAGAATTTAGGGTGGGCTGGCTCAAAGAGCCTCGGTGTATGGGGGCCGGAGCGATAGCCCAGAGGGTGGGGCGTTTGCTTTGCACGCGGCCAGCCTGTGCTGGCCTGGGTTTGAGCCTCGGTATGAGTGACCCCGGAGGCCCGGTCGGGGGCAGGTCTCGTACTGTCCGGGCTCCCCGAAAGAGGTGGGGCGGGCCGGGCCAGCAGCTGGTCCTCAGATGGGGCCGCACGCTGGGACCCGTGCCGCGGAGAAGCCGCGTCTGAGCTCTGCCCCTTCCCGGGGCCGCACGCTGGAACCCGAGTCGCCGGGAAGCTGCGTCTGAACTCTGCCCACCCCCTTCCCGAGGGAGCAATTAGGGAGGTGGTGGCGGCGCCAGGCCAGTTCTCCCGGTCCGCTGGGTCTGGGACCCAGGGCGCTGGGGCGCCGGGTGGGGCCGGTGAGGGACTCTGGGAGCTTCCTTGCTGCCCCTTGCACCCCGCCCACTTCCACAGCCGTACTTACCGCTCTCGCAGCACGCCGCGGCCGCGTCCCCCGCTGGGCCCAGAGAGATGCCGTCTCTGGGCCCCCGGAGAAGCTTCAGCTCCAGGGGCCGGGACGCCTCCTGTGAGGCCTGGCCGGGGCCCGGGAGCCAGCCCGGATCCGGCTGCCGTCCGGCCCCTAGCTCTGGAGAGCGAGGAGGACTCTGGGTTCCTGGCAGGGGCTGAGTCACCGCGACGTGCCCCCACCCAGGCTGGGCCACCGAAGCATTCTTACCGGCTTACCTGCGCCGGCGGGCTGAGCCGCACCCGCCGGCCAGGCTTGGTAGGTAAGGGCCAGGGGGAAGGGCACGGTCTCCAGGGCAGGCTCCCACCCCATCTTCCTCCTCTCCTGGATTTAGGGACTTCTCTCAGTCACAGCCACCGATCCTAGGTGTTTGCAGGGACCCCCCTTCTCCGCCTCTCAGCTCCTGGCCCTACCCAGGCCCCCTACGTCAGCCCAGTTCTCTGGGCTGTCTTGAGTCACCTGTTTGATCTCAGAAGTCTTCTGAACCTGGCCCAGCACCAACTCATCTGCCTGGTTGGTTTGGAGATGGAAAATATGCTTTTAAGTTGAATCCCACGTGTAGGATGAACTGCTGTGCTTGCAACATTCAAAGTACACACCCTCTCTTTTCATAAGACTATTTATTGTACTTTATTATTTTTTTAAGATTTCTTGTTGCCACATCCTCAGGTACTCGGGTTGACTGGGCTCTGTGCTCAGGTGATTCCCTCTTTCCTGGAGGTGCTCAGGGAACCATGTGGTGCTGGGGAACAAACCCCACTTCTCTCATGCAGAGTGTGTTCAACCCTTTGAGCTTTCTCTCCGACTAATCAATATGACGAGTGTAGCGTGAACCAAAAGCTCGAGACACGTGGCACACTGAAGCCAACATGTTTGGGAAGCCGTATACTGACAAACTGTGTCCCAGCTCCCCACCTCCAGTTTCCAAGGGGAAGCCCCTT
>JAJIBD010012335.1:57500-67073 GCA_021461705.1 Cryptotis parvus
CGGCATGAGCCTGCCACGTGCAAGGCAAACGCCCTACCTGCTGGGATATCGCTCCGGCCCCAGCTGACTGTTTCTTCTTGAAGGCCAGAGCCATAGTGAAAGTTGAAGATTCTCCTGCCTCGGTACCAGCTGGACTCTGCACCCGAGCCCAGATGTGGGGTCTCCCAGGCGTTTACAGTAAAATGATAAATTGTCATGGTTTGCAACTCATGGAGTAGACTCCATGGCCAGCCATGCTTTCTCTCCTTCACTCATTCCCTTTCTGGGCATCCCGGTCAGCTGGCTTCCTGCTCTGGCCTCAGGGCCTTTGCTCCCTCCCCTGATTTCAGCTGTGCTTCTCCATAGCCACATGGCTCCCCTTCCCTCTACCCTCACTTCCTCCCTCGTCACCTTCTCCTCCCTCTTTGACCCCTCATGCCTCTGGTGATTCTTCACAGAACTTTCCACCACTTTCCTTCTGACATGTTTCACTGGTTTGCCAGTAGCACAAAAGCCCCAGGAGAGGGACCATGGCTGTGCTGGCGGTGCCCAGAGTCGGGGCAGGACACTGTGGGCAGCCTCTGTGGCAGGTCTGGTGAAGGGGTGTTTGTGTGCCATGGGAGTACGGGGATGGCTGGGAAGGGACTAGAGCCTCCAGCTCCCCTCCCTGCCCTGGTGGAGACTGAGCGGACTGGGGTGGGGGCCAGGCCTCCTACTCTATAGGGGACGTCCTGTTCAGGAAACAGGAGCGGGTCTATGCTCTATGTCATAGGCCTATGTCATGGACTGGTCCTGCAGTGTATCTTCCGGATCTGCACCTACCTGCTGCTCAAGACCTCTATGGGAAGGCGCCAAGGCCAGAGAGGAGAAGGGCTCCTGAAGGCCCACCATGGGTTCTTGGCAAAGCCGTAATGAGGGCTGGAGAGATAGTCCAGGGGAAATCCATTCTCAGAACCACATATGGTCCTTGAGTGCTGCTGATGACGAGCATTGAGCACTGAGCCAGGTGCAGTCCCTGAGCATTGGGCCAGGTGCAGTCCCTGAGCACTGAGCCAGTGGCAGTCCCTGAGCATTGAGTCAGGGGCAGTCCTAAGCACTGAGCCAGGAGCAATCCCTGAGGAACTGAGGCCAGGGGCAGTCCCTGAGCACTGAGCCAGGAGCAATCCCTGAGAACTGAGTCAGAAGCAGTCCTTGGGCTCTGAGCCAGGAGCAGTCCCTGAGCACTGAGCCAGGAGCAGTCCCCTGAGCACTGAGCCAGGAGCAGTCCCTGAGCACTGATCCAGGAGCAGTCCCTGAGGGCTCTGAGCCAGGAGCAGTCCCTGAGCACTGAGCCAGGAGCAATCCCTGAGCACTGAGCCAGGAGCAGTCCCTGAGCACTGAGTCAGGAGCAATCCCTGAGCACTGAGCCAGGAGCAGTCCCTGCGCTCTGAGCCAGGGAGCAGTCCCTGAGAACTGCTGGTTGTGACCCAACTGACCCCAATCCAACAACAAAAGAACCTCCCTATCTCCCAGCCTGCAGACTCCCCTCTCCCAGCCACCCCATGCTTATATATTTATCTTTTTTTGTTGCTGTTTTGGGTTGCACAGGCTGTTCTTGGACCATATGTCATGTCCAGATTGAACCAGCCTCAGCCACATACAAGGCAAGTGCCCTAAGCCCTGAGCTGTCTCCCCCAGCACCATCTACCCCACGCTCTTTCCTGTCACCCCCGTCTGGGGGACGGGATGATCCAGGTTCCATCCCCCAGACAAGAGGGGACTGTGGCTTGCAGACAAGAGGGGACTGTGGCCTGCACAAGCCTCCCCACGTCTCTTGCCCCCAGGCCCAGCCCAGCCCAGCCCTGTCCTGCTCTCATGCAGACCAGCCAGGATCCGGTCTGCTTCCTGCCTCTGGCATGGGGCCAGGCGGCAGCTGGGCTAGGTCCCACAGCCGGACCACAGCTGTGCTGGCGGTGCCCAGAGTCGGGGCAGGACACTGTGGTCAGCCTCTGCGGCAGGTCTGGTGAAGGGGGTGTTTGTGTGCCATGGGGTGCGGGGATGGCTGGGAAGGGACCAGAGCCTCCAGCTCCCCTCCCTGCCCTGGTGGAGACTGAGCGGACTGAGGTGGGGGCCAGGCCTCCTACTCTATAGGGGGACGTCCTGTTCAGGAAACAGGAGCGGGCCTATACTCTATGTCAGCCTCTTGCTGGGTATTTCTGGATCGTTGCTTCTTTTCCATGCCCACACAGTCTGGGTAGTTATTACTTTGTTTTACAGGGGAGGAAGCGGAGGTACCTGCCCAGGGCCACATGTCCGGTAAGGGCGGGCTCGAAACCCTGCTCCCATTCCCGCTCCTTCACCTCCTCCTCTTCCTTCTCCTCCCTCTTCTCCTCCTCCTCCCCTCTACTCCTCCTCTTCCTTCTCCACCTTCTCCTCTTCACCTTCTTCCTTCTCCTCCTCCCTCTTCTCCTCCTCCTCCCTCTCCTCCTCTTCTTCCTTCTCCTCCTCCTCTTCTCCACCTTCTCCTCTTCTTCCTCCTCCTCATTGTCCTTGTCCTCCACCTTCACCTTTGTCCTCCTCCCCTCCTCCTCCTGCTCTTCCTCTCCTCCCTCCTCCACCTCCTGCTCCTCCTCTCCTCCTCCCTCCTCCTGCCAAGGGTAGCACTCCTCTCCGACCCTGACCAGCCCTTGGCACAGGGAGCTTCCCAGCCTTCTTCTTGACTCCCAGTCACTGGAGATGGAAACACAGTCCCTCTATACCTTGCTCTGTCTCAGTAGCAATTAGGTACCAGGCTCTGGTCTGAGTAGCATTGAGAGAGGCAGATCTGGCAGGGCTTCATGGAGACTGATCTGCATCTGGCTGGGGTCAGGTGTTGGGTCTTCGGACTGAGAGTCAGTTCTGCCCTGCAGCCCAGCAAGGGGTGTTCAGTGAGGCCCTGCCCCTCCTCAGGCCTCTCCGGCCTCCCCAAGCCCTTCCATGCTCAAGGCTCGCCCAGAGTGCTGAAGACCTCTCATGTCTCTCCGCAGTCTTGGGACTGCGTCAGTGTGTGACGGCCGCAGCAAACAGCCCTTAACCTGAGCCAGCCAGTTGGTCTCGGTTACCCTAACAGCAACATTAAATCCCAGATATTTCCCCGGATCACAGATGAGGTGGGCGCAGAGAAGTTAAGGCATTTTCTTGAGTCCCACAGCCATTTGTCTACCCCCTCCTGACCCCCATGAAATATCTTCCTTCCTGGGGGGGGGGAGGCTCAGGTCATGATCCACCCCCACTTCCTACTGGAGTTCTCCCCTGCACCCCAATGGAAGGGAATCATCTATTCTTTTTTATTTGATAAATCTTTTTATTTTTTTAAATAACCATGAGAAAGACAGTTACAAAGTTGTTCATGATTGGGTTTCAGTCATACAGTGTTCCAGCACTCACCTCTCCCCAGTGCCCATTTCCCAACACCAATGTCCCCAGTTTCCCTCCCCTCTCCAGCCTGCCTCTGTGACAGGAACCTCTCTCTCTCTTTCTCTCTCTCTCTCTCTCTCTCTCTCTCTCTCTCTCTATATATATATATATATATATATATGCATATATCTTTCCTCCCTTCATTCTCCCTTCTCTTACACGTTGTGGCTTGAAATGCATTTAGGGATTATTATATATATATATATACACATACGTTCAATGCTCAGTTCTGGCCTGATGTTACCATTTCTATTATTACATTCTATTATTATTATTATATATTAATATTATATTATTACATATGGAGAGGTTAATGGGGCCCGCTCGAGCAAATCGATGATGAACGGGAAGACAGTGATACAGTGATACAGTGATTATATTATTACATTATATTATTTTATTATATTATTACTTAATGGCAGATGTGGAAAATTCCACTCAGCAGAAGAGCTGATCACAGCCCGGCTCGTCACTGACCCACCCCCTGTAGCAGTCTTTTTCAAGCCCAGCCCAGGTATACCGATCCAGAGACTCACACTCACGGGGCAGAGCTGCTACTTCCTCTCCCTGTGTCCAGCTGATTACGAGGCACCTGGGAGGGATGGTGGATTCTAGCCCTGGCCCACCACCCCAGCAGAGCCTTGAAAGAAGGCAGAGGAACCCCCACACCATGAGGGCCACCATTTTCCACATCTGGACTCCCCTCTCCTCAGAGCTCCACCCAGCAGAAGAGCTGATCACAGCCTGGCTTTCAGTTCAACTTTTTTAGCAGTTCAACTTTATAACACCAATTAAATTGCTAAACATTTCTGGATGGTATTTGGGTTTAATTTTTTTTTTTTAAGAAATGAATGGGGGCTGAAGCGATAGTCCAGCGGGTAGGGTGTTTGCTTTGCACGAGGCCGCCTATGCCGGCCAGGGTTCGATCCCTGGCATCCCATATGGTCCCCGAGCACCGCCAGGAGTAATTCCTGAGTGCAGAGCCAGGAGAGACCCCTGAGCATTGCCGGGTGTGACCCCCCAAAAAAAAAAAGCAAAAAAAAATGGGTGTAATTCCTGAGAGCAGAGCCAGAAGTAACCCCTGAGCATTGCCTAGTGTGACCCCCAAAAAAAAAAGGAAGAAAGATTTAGGAAATTGGACATTTAGGATAAAAATAAAAAGCCCGCATTTAAAAAAAAAAAAGAAATGAATGTCTGAGGCTCTTTCGTGTTCCTGGAGCAAGCAGATACCCTTGGGCTACCCTAGCTCATGACAGGACATATGGAGATGTTACTGGTGCCCACTGGAGCGAATCGATGAGCAACAGGAAGAAAAGTGATACAAGTGAAGAGCAGTTTAGAGTCACAGGAAAATCCAGCAAGAAGTACGGCATTTGCACAGACAGGCTGGAGCTCTCTCCCTGCCCCCACCTCCCCAGATCCCACAGTCACACACAGAACGAGACCATCAATGTGTCGCGATGCGGTGAGACTCTCAGTGACCCGACAGACACGTCCTCGTCTCCTGCAGTGCATGCTAACACTATGATTCGCCTTTTAAAATTTAAATTAATTAATATCTTGGTTTTTGCCCTACATCCACCAGTGTTCAGGGTTTAGTCCTAGCTCTGTGCTTTGGGGTCCCTCCTGGTGGTGCTTGGGGGACCATGTGTGGGGCTGGAAGTTGACCTTAAGCTGGCATGCAAAGGCAAGTGCCCTACCTGCTGTGCTACTGTCTTTGGCCCAGTGTTGTGGATTGTTGCCATCCTAGGAGATCTGTAGTGGCATCTCACTGTGGCTTTAATTTGCATTTCCCGGGGCTGGAGAGAGGCACTAATGGGCTAAGGATATGCTTTTTGCACATTGGAGACATGGTCTCCTTACCTCATGGTCTAGGGAGCGATCTCTAGACATAAAGCAAAAGAGTTTCCCTCAGCAACACTGGGTGTGTCCAAAAACATAAAACATAAAAAAAAACCCAACAACAACAAAATAAACAAAAAACGGTTGTAATGATAGTAGGGCACTTACTTACTTGCCTTGCATGTGGCAGACCTAGGTTGATCCCCAACACCGGATGTGGTCCCCAAGCCTGCCCAGAAGTGATTCCCAAGTTCAGAGTCAGGAGTAAGTCTGGAGTGCAGTCAGACGTGACACAAAACAAACAAGAAATAGAGTGCATTTTCCTAGTACTGTCTTTTTGCTATGAAAATCATCCAGAGGAAAGAGTCTATTTTCAAACCTTTTTTTTTTTTTTCTTTTGGGTTACACCCAGCAATGCTCAGGGGCTACTCCTGGCTCTGCACTCAGGAATTACTCCTGTTGGTGCTCAGGGGACCATATGGGATGCCAGGTACCAGATCCAGGTCAGTCGCATTCAAGACAAACATCCTCCCCGCTGTGCTATCACTCCGGCCCGAAAATGCCTTTTCATGGAGCAGAAATCTTTCATTTTCCTGATGTCTGTCCCTTGGTGATTTCTTTTCCTGGTCTGTGTCTTTGCTGTTGTAACTCAAAAAGTCGGTTGTCAAACCCAAGGTAGTCTAGATTTTTCTCCCCCTTTTTCCTTTTAGGGATTGTGTAGTTTTATGCGTATAACATCCAAGCCTCTGGTTCATCTGTAGGTAATTTTTGTGAGACAAGGGAGGCCGAGGTCTTGACTTTTCTGCATGTGAGGTCCCGTTGCCCTAGCTCGAGGTGGTGAGAGACGGTCTCCACTCCGTCTTTGTGCTGCCTTTGCTCTGTTGTCAGTCATCAGCCCGTGTATCCATGCAGCTCTATTCCTGGGCTCTCTGCCCCCCTTGATCTCGCTGTCTTTTCTTCTGCCAATCCGCACTGGCACGATTCCTGCCTTTATTACATGGCATTCTGTGGGGGGAGTGTCACTCTCCCAGCTTTGCTCATCTTCAGATTATGTGGGCAGCTCTGGGAGCGCTTGGCCTCGCCACAAATTATTATTTTTAAATCAGTTTATTTAGATATAGTTCACATGCTATGTAGTTTACCCAGGTAATATGTACAATTCACTGGTTTGGGGCACACTATTACTAATTGCTTCAAGTTGTTGTAAAACTCATATCACACACTTTTGCATTTGATTTGTTTTGAAGTGTACTATTTTCAGTGACATTGTTGATACCTAAGTGCTGTGACGTTCATTGCCACAATCTATTTCCAAAACCTTTTGTCACTCCAAATAGAAATTGTGTAATTATTTTTTTGAAATTGTTTAATTATTAATAAATTGTTCCCCAGGGGGTACAGTGGGGGCACTTGCCTTGCATGCAGCTGATCCAGGTTGATCCCGGCATTCCATATAGTCCCCAAGCACTACCAGGAGTGATTCATGACTGCAGAGTCAGGAGTAACCCCTGAGCACAAGCTCTGTGGCCTCAAAAAAAAAAAAAAAAGAAAAGAAAAGAAAAAGAAAAAGCAGGGCGCGAGTGATAGAACAGTGGGTAGGGCGTTTGCCTTTCATGATGCCTGGGTTTGATCCCTGGCATACCATATGGTCCCCTAGCATGGCTAGGAGTAACCCCTGAGCTGGTGTAACGCCGGGTGTGACCCAAAAAAGCAAAAAAAAAAAAAAAGAGAGAGAGAGAAAACAGAAAGAAAGATCATTGGGTGTAGTTTCTTTTGGTGTGTTTGTGTGTGGTGTCTGTGTGTTTTGTGTCTTATGTGTCTGTGTGTTATGTTTCTGTGTGTGTCTGTGCATGAGTGGTTTGTGTGTATGTCTGTGTTCTGTGTGTTGTGTGTGTGTGTGTGAATGAGACACATGCTCCAGCCCTTTGAACTTTCTCCTGATTTTGTACTAATTTCTTTTCATTCCAGGAGCTGGAGCAATAGCATGCTGGGGAGGGCATGTTCTCTCTCTCTCTCTCTCTCTCTCTCTCTCTCTCTCTCTCTCAGGTCTTACTCCTGACTTTGTGCTCAAGGATCACTCCTGGTGCTACTCCTGGATTAAATGTGCGTAGTGCCAGGGGTTGGTCACATGTAAAGCAAGTGCTCTACCTGCTGTACTATCTTCCTGGTCCCATATTAGTTTTTTGCAAGTGTATAAAATACCCAAAATTAGTGATGTGAAACAATAACGATGTGTGTGTGTGTGTGTGTGTGTGTGTGTGTGTGTGTGTCCACTTCCAGAGTCTGAAGTCAAGCGTCGCAGCCTCCTCCTCTCTCTGGGCACGATTCTTCTTCCTTTTCTTCACTGCTGATGGCCGCAGGCAAGCCTGATGTGCCATCTGTTGCGCCATCGCAGTCACAGGCCTCTGCTCCTGGGTCTGTACATCAGCTTCCCTCTGTGTCCAGATTTCCCTTTTGATAAGGTCAGTCCTATTAGAAAGCAGCTAACTTTATGTTTTATTTTTTAATTATTTTAGGTCACACTGACGATGCTCAGGGGTTACTCCCGGCTCTGCTCTCAGAACTTACTCCTGGCAGTGCTTGGGGGACCATATGGGATGCTGGGGATCAAACCCCAGTCAGCCATGTGGAAGACAAATGCCCTCCCTCCTGGACTATTGCTACAGCCTCAACAGGAGCTAACGTTAATCTTAGCCTGGTTCCATCTACAGAAACTCTATTTCCAAAAAAGCATCACATTCTAAGGTACCAGCGGTAGGGTTTCTCCAGAGCCTTTGTGGGGGCACACAGGTTTTTTTTTTTGCTTTTTTGGGTCACACCCAGCAATGCTCAGGGGTTTCTCCTGGCTCTGCACTCAGGAATTACTCCTGGTGGTGCTCGGGGGACCATATGGGATGCCGGGATTGAACCCAGGCTGGCACGGGCCGGCTGCGTGCAAGGCAAACGCCCTACCCGCTGGACTATCCCGCTCCCTTGGTTGGGGTGGGCACACAGTTTAACCCATGATGCCCCATTTCCCCGTCTCCACCTCCCTAATAGCCTCTTCAGTCTCTGACTGCTTTGTCCGAGAGCGGGTGTGTGCAGAGTTGCCTGCATTTTTTGTGTCTGGTTTATATCACTCTGCACAATGTTTTCTCGATTCGTCCATTGAGCATATCTCAACATTCCATTCTGTTTTTTCCTTTCGGGGAGAGAGCACAGTGCCAGGGGTTGGGCAGAGGGCCTCACACATGTGGGATGTGCTCTGTACCACAGGGCCACCCCCTCCCCAACGTTCCTTTGACTAATATCCCATCGCATGGAGACAACACGTCTTTTGAGCCTGTTCCGGTGCTGCCAGATGTTTGCTGTCCCTTTTTGGCTCTTGTGGATGTGCTGATATCCACATTGGTGTTCAAGAATCTATTTGAGGGGCCGAGCTATAGCATAGCAGGGAGGGCATTTGCCTTGCATGTAGCCGACTGTGGTTCAACCCACAACATCCCATATCATCCCCTGAGCACCACCAGGAGTAATTCCTGAGTGCAGAGCCAGAAGTAACCCCTGAGCAACGCCGAATGTGACCCAAAAAAAAAAAAAAAAAGAAGAATCTACTCGAGTCCTGCTTTCTCCAAAGTACTTTGACATGGCACCTGCATCAATTGCTAAAGACTGAACATCATTTCCAGTGATTTTTTTTTTTGGTTGATAATTTCTCCATCTTTGGGACTGGAGAGCTAATACGGCAGGCAGAGAGCTTGTCTTGCATGCGGCTGACCTGGGTTTGATTCCTGGTATCCCATATTGGTCCCCCAGCACTGCCAGGAGTAATTACTAAGTACAGAGGCAGGAGTAACCCCTGAGCATTACCAGGTGTGGCTCAAAAACCAAAAAAGCAGAAAGAAAAATAAATAGCTCCATCTGGACTAGTATATTTATATGTAATAAAGGTTTGCAAATAAAAGCAAATGATATGAAAAAGTGAGACCAAAAGTAGGTATAAATGACTGGGTAATAAATGGAGATGAGTAAGAATAAGGATTTCTTCCTGAAACCTACTTTGGAGACAGTGATGTTTTGCTTTTTTTTTGTTTATTTGTTTGTTTCTTTGGGTCATACCTAGAATGCTCAGGGGCTACTCCTGGCTCTGCACTCAGGAATTACTCCTGGCGGTACTTGGGGGACCATATGGGATGCCGGGATGGAACTTGGGTAGCCCAGCCTCCACTGTGTGCAGGGCAAGTGCCCTCCCCCTTGCTGTCCCTCTGACCCCCTCCCACCCATTGTTTCGCTCTTCCTGAAGAAACTTATGTGATTGTCAGACAGTCTGACTTTAAC
>JAJIBD010012336.1:0-61674 GCA_021461705.1 Cryptotis parvus
TTCTCAGGAAGAAATCAGTGTCTCCACATCAGTGTACTACAATTCTAGAGTCTTACATCTTCTGAAAATCCAAAGTCAATTTCTCAGAAAAATCGGTAGGTAATAATAGCAGCTATGTCAAAGACAACTCTCTGATGTGGTTCCTAGTGCCAACATTTTATTCCTTGAACACAATCTCATATTACATTCTAAGAAGGTAGCAAAGGAGGCAGTATCCTTCCCTATGATGTGAGTCTGTAATATCTTGCAGCTTCTCCCAGAAGCCTGTAGGTATTTCTGTGATGCATAACAGCATTAATTTATCTCTTCTTACTAAACTTTTAAACAGCAAAAGCCTTCTTACTAAACTTTTAAACTTTTGCTTTTAAACAGCAAAAGCCTTTTACCCTAGTTAAACCTCTTTTGTCATTGGGCTTCAGTGGAGATAGAGCTCGGGTCCCTTCCCCAAATCTGTCCTGTCCAGGAGCCCCAGTAGACTTCCCCCACGAACTGCTCCAGGGCTGTCGCCATGAACCAGAGACACAGATAAATGGGGCAGAGCTGCTACTGGAACTCAAAGCATCTAAAAGCGGATGCACAGTATATCAGTAAATGCAAGAACTGAGTGAGAGTCTACCTACTACTAAGAGTATCCTGCCCGCACAGCAGAGCCTGGCAAGCTACCCATGTCATATTCACTGTGGCAAAAACAGTAACAATAATAGACCTCATTCCCATGACCTGAAGGAATGGTTTGAGGCTCTTTGTGTCCCCCTTAGTGAGCAGATGCCCTTAGGCTACCCTAGCACACAAGGGGAGGAATGGAGGCGTTACTGCTGCCCATGCAGCAAATTGATGAGCAATGGGATAAGTGATACAGGTGAAACATCTTTTGCAATTCGGTGCTTTTCAAAACATTATGGGCATAAGAGCAACTTAGAGGATTTTGATAAAATTCAGATTCTGAGTTCATTGATTTGCACGCTCAACCTGAGTTTCTGGACTTCTAGTAAGGCTCAGGGAGAGTCCAGTGTTGTGAACAAGACCACTTGTGGAAAACAAGGAATTTTCAGTCATTTTATGGTA
Source organism: Cryptotis parvus (assembly GCA_021461705.1). Taxonomy (NCBI): domain Eukaryota; kingdom Metazoa; phylum Chordata; class Mammalia; order Eulipotyphla; family Soricidae; genus Cryptotis; species Cryptotis parvus. The sequence continues at coordinate 1,066 of JAJIBD010012336.1, forward strand.
GATTGATGCCTGCGGTGTCCTGTTGCCCTTACAAAATATCTTATTCATAATTAAAACTTTGTATAGAAGAAAACTAAGACTCAAAGTGGACAGGGTGCCACACAGAAGAGATACATACTCATGTTTCTGTTAAGTTTTCTTGCACTCTAGCCATTGGTTTAATCCTGAAAGATTGCAAATCACATTATTATTTGCAAGCTAAGTTTGGGGAAAATGTTTAGAAGGATGCTGGAGTTTGAGCTAAATCATGACTCACTAATCAATTTGCTTTATCCCTGAGTGGCCCTTAGTGGATATTGGCATCAGAATCAGCTAAAAGGTCACAAGCCTGATACTGTTGTCAGTTTGTGGGCTTTTTCTGTTAGTTCTACAGCAGAAGCTAAGGTGAAGAGTGCCAGGTCACTTTAAATATCCACCCAAGGAACAGGGCAGCCAATCAGAATGTAGACTGGGATAGCTGAGAATGGGATTTGGCAACAGAAAAAAGGATGTACCCAAACCTCCTCCATCCCTCTCTTCTCCCTCCCTCCTCCCCTCCCTCCCTCCTTCCTTCCCCCTCCCTCTCTTCCTCCTTCCCCCCCTCCCTCCCTCCCCTCCCTCCCCCTCTCTCTATCTCTCTCTCTCTCCACATGCTGTTCTGTTTCCTAGACTCTCCAGATCATGTAGAGCAGCATGTAGAGACACAGGGACCGGAATAAGGGGGTGATGAAGGCATAGGCAGGGCTTGGATGTCTGTCAAACTTCAGGTACAGGCGGGGCACAGATGCCCAGGTAATGGCAAGGTACTGAGCACAGGGCCGTGGTGGGAGACTGAGGAAAGCTGAAGAGGACAGAAACTACTGGGGTACAGTTGGGAGGCCCAGCCGCAGGTACAGAGCACAAGGACCTCACCCACACTCATGCAGCTGTGGCCAGAGACTGGGAAAGCATATACAGGACAGAGAGAGGGACACAGGGACAGGAACTGACCATCATTCACCTGAGGTGAGTAGACTGGACAGCATGGGACAGACAGAAAAGTTATTCATATGACTGGGCAGCATCAGGGACAGGACGGTGATGCTGTTCATGGATAAGAGAGGCCTGGACTCTGGAGAGGGACTGGAACCATTTACTTTTTCTGTACGTTAAACTAACTTTCAATCTTCCGAGTTTTGTATGCAAATTTCCATACAATTCTCAAGAACCCACCAGCACAGGAAAAATTGCTTTAGCACTAACATTAGTATTTTCAAAAACCTATTTATTACTTAGTGCATAGAAAAAGGATAACAGTGTCAGCAAGTGCATAGATAAGTAAATAAAAATTGCCATGTAAATCCAAAAGTTGAATAACATGATTTTTCCTGTAAGAGAAAGATAGACAAAAAGAGCATATAGAAAGAAATGAAGGAATAGAGAAAAATAATCATTTATGCAAATATATATACATACAAATATGCTTTTTACCACAGTATAAAGATACCTTCTATATAAATTCATAAAGTGTACATAAAGGGTACATTCCAGAAACTAAGCATTAAAAGGGAATATTTCTAGCCTTCATGCATTAAAAGGGAATATTTCTAGCCTTCATGCTTGTCCTCAGAATGGACTAATCAGGAGCACTTTAAAATGGTTCCAAAGCCACATGATCCAAAAAAGAGATAAATTAAACTCATGAGCTGGTCTACATTCTGCCCATTTAAAATAATTTAGTATGAGTTTCCAAAGACATTGTAACCAGGGTCTCTTCACTGAAACCATTAGCATATTCATCTGAATGCAAAATGCAAGATTAAAGTGAATTGCTATTTAGCTTTCTTCTCCTGAGTTCTCCACAGGATCCACCTCTTCTTGCTGACAGGCACACTATAGCCCTTAGGGAAGCATTTGCAAAATGGGTTTACAAATTTGTGTGTATTACCCTTCTCACCCAAACAACCAAATCACCATAATTACATAACTAAAGCCACTCTGTCCATTACATAGGCTTCTCCAAGTCTTTTGTTTTGTTTTTTGGGTCACAACTGAGTTGTCAGACTCCTGGCTCTTTAGTCAGGAATTATGCCTGGACCCTATTAGCTTCTGTGGCAATGTTCAAGGCAAGTGCCCGACCCATTGTAATATCTCTCCTGCCCTTCTCCAAGTGATTTTTAAGTCTATTCTTAATTAGAACAGTTTTCATTTTAATTTAGTATCCCATTTAACCTTCTAAAAGTTATTTCAAGTATGTAGCAAAATAGCTATATTCATAAAGTAAATTTAGTTTACTAAATTTTCCACTTAATAAACCTAGTTACTAGGTTTTGCACTGATACACATAGTTAAAAAAGTGATTTTTGTACATATCATTATGAGACTAAAGCAGACATATAAAAATTTCCAGTTCTATGTAAGGATATTAAAAGCACTCAACTCAACCCATTTTCAATACCACTTCTGCTTTAAACACTTTTAAATATATCTTTTACATCATCTCAGAAAGCAGTGGTTTATATGTGGTGTGGCTGAGCATATGGAGTACAAAGAGTAACACATAACTTCTATATTTCTCAATTTAATTTGCCCAATATAGGAAACAAAGCTTCTACTCCATTTCCTATTCCCAAAATAGAGCAAAAGTATTGATTCTTGGGTATAATTGTCTAGTATTGTATTTGCTAACTCAAAACCTAATAATCTCTTCTGGGTTGTGTATTTAACACTGCATATGACCTTTTCCCTCAGCTCATGTTATATTAAACAGCCTTCGGTTAACATCCTATTTAAACATATTGAATTAACTTATTTTTTATTTGCCCCCTTCCAGAAAAAAGACTATTCTGTGATTTTTTAATTTCTACTATGTATTTATAGGTTTGGCTCAAAGAAACAGCATTTCATACAGACTTTACTAATGAATTTAATACTAGTTCTGAAAGATTGCTTATAAAAATTTATCTATGTCTCATATATATCTGATGCATTTATTTGAAAGTATTTGCATTATTTGTTCCTTACCCAAAGAGCCATAATAATGGAAAAAGTGCTTACTTTTGGTAAAACAAATGTAGGAGAAGCATATAGCTTGTAGAAGTGTTGTATTTGCAAAGACAGTCCACAGAATGGGAAAGAATATTCACACAATACCCATCTGATAAAGGGTTAATATCCAGGATATATCAGGCACTGGTAGAACTTTACAAGAAGAAAATCAAAAAAAAAATTTTCTCCCCATCAAAAAATGGGGAGAAGAAATGAACAGAAATTTTGACAAGGAAGAAATTTGAATGGCCAAGGGACATATGAAAAAAATGTTCACCGTCACTAATCATCAGAGAGATGCAAATCAAAACAACAATGAGATATCATCTCACACCACAGAGACTGGCACATATCCAAAAGGGCCAGAACAACAAGTGCTGATGTGGATGCAGGGAAAAGGAGACTCTCATCCATTGTTAGTGGGGATGTTGACTGGTACAGCATTTTGGAAAACAATATGGACATTTCTCCAAAGACTAGACATTGAACTCCCATTTGACCCAGCCATGCTACTCCTGGGGATATACCCTGGGAAGCCAAAAACATATAGAGGAAACACAATCTTCACCTTTATTTTCATACCAGCACTATTCACAATATCTGGAAACAACCAGAGTGTCCGAGAACTGATGACTGGCTATAGAAACTTCGGTACATCTACACAATGGAATACTCTGCAGCTGTTAGGAAAAATGAAGTTATGAAGTTTGCCTATAAATGGATGGACATGGAGAGGCTCATGTTAAGTGAAATTAGCCAGAAGGAAAAAGACATATAGAATGATTGCATTTACTTGCATGACATAAATATCTATATCTATATCTATATCTATATCTATATCTATATCTATATCTATATCTATATCTATATCTATATCTATATCTATATATATATCTATATCTATATCTATATCTATATCTATATCTATATCTATATCTATATCTATATCTATAACTATATCTATATCTATAACTATATCTATATCTATATCTATATCTATATCTATATCTATATCTATCACTTGATCACTTGATCACTTGAATCCCGTTATTCATTGATTTGCTCGAGCGGGGCGCCAGTAACATTTCCATTGGACCAATGGAAATGTGCCAATGTAGCCCAATGGCATCTGGTTGATTCAGGAATATGAAGAGCCTCAAACCGTTCCTTCAGGGTCTTTACAAGGAAGTCTGACCATCTTGTAGGTGGGCGGCCACGTGATCTTTTGACATCCCGTGAGATCCAGTAGGTAACGGCTCTAGTCCAGCGGTTGTCTCCAAATCGCATTACATGTCCAGCCCATCTGATTTTCGATGCCTTGGCAAACGAGACAGCACTCCTGATTCTGGAATAGCGACGGAGATCAGAACTCCGGATTCCTTCTCTCACTTGAGTGAGGTGTGATATTCCAAGCATAGCTCTGTCGATTCCTCTCTGGGAGACCCGAATAGCATTCTCATCCTGCTTTCGCAGGGCCCAGGTCTCTGAGGCGTATGTTAATGCAGGGACAACGGTGGAGTCAAAGAGATGTGCCCAGAGCCGGAGGTTCTTTGTCCTTTTAGCTATTTCTTCTATGCCTTTGAAGGCATTCCATGCCGCTCTCTTCCTCCTGCGCAGCTCAGATTTTAGGTCGTTCATCATGTTGATTTCTCGACCTAGGTACACATAACTGCTGCATTCAGAGATGTTTGTTCCATTGAGAGTGAATGGGGCCTCAGGAACTAGTTCATTCTTCATGAACATAGTTTTCTTTAGATTCAGCTGTAGACCTATCTTTCCACATTCCTGGTCAAAGTCAGCCAGCATTTGTGCCACTTGGCTAATGTTTGGTGTTATTAGAACAATGTCATCAGTGAAGCGGAGGTGGTGTAGTTGCCGACCATCTATCTTCACTCCCATTCCTTCCCATTCTAATTGTTGCATGATGTTCTCGAGGGTGGCGCTGAAGAGTTTTGGTGAAATGGTATCACCCTGTCGAACCCCTCTTTTCACATTAATGATCACTTCTTTGTAGAATGGTGAGATCCTGGTGGTGAATCCATAATACAGCTCATGAAGGATCTTGATGTATTGGGTTTGAACACCCTGTTTGGCTAGGGCTTCGATGACTGCTTCAGTCTCCACAGAATCAAAGGCTTTCTGTAAATCAATGAACGTGAGACAGAGCGGCATCTTGTATTCCCTACAAACCTCAATGAGCTTGGTTACTGTGTGGATATGGTCGATAGTGCTGAATCCTTTCCGGAAGCCTGCTTGCTAGCATGGTTGTCCTTCATCTAGTGTTCTGTGTCAAATACAGCATGATGCAACTGACGCCTCCTCGTCTCAGTCAGACCAATGATGTCTTACTTGATCTTTTTTGCTTGCAGCATCAGATCCTCAATATATGCTTCCAATGCCAGTGTACATGCATTGAAAGTACAGACAGTCATTTTAGTCCTTTTTCGTTTTGGCAGCCTAGGATGTCTATGAAATTTGTTCAGGCACTGCTTGTTTGCCTTTCTTACTGCTGCCGTATTAAGGGCTCTTTCGGGTCAGGAAAATAAACATTTATGTTACTGGATTTGGCATATCGAACACGCATCGGACAGCTTGCCAGGCTCTGCCATACAGGCGCTATATTCTCATTACTTTGTGAGACTCTCTCAGACAGGTGGGTTGAATAATTACTGTAATTTGGAGGTAAATGATGCGGCCGCATGATGCCAGCACAGGGAAAGCTGGTTTCTGCTCTGCTGGGTGTACCTGTGTCTTAGGCTCAAGCATTCCTGCGCTTGAAATACTCTCCTCTGAAGGGCGGGTCTCTGCGTGGTGGGTCCTTGTAGGCTGGGTTTCTGACAAGCCAGGCTGGAGACTGGATTAATCTGCGGGCTGGAGACTAGATTAGTCTGCTGGGTGAAGATCTTACCTGCTGCAGAGTGTGGATTGTGAAGATCGCTGCCAGCTATCTATTCTTTACCTGGCTCAAACCTATATAGATCTGTATATATATGAATATATATATGAATATATATACATTTTATGATACCAATATCTAAGGTTAGGAGAAACATGGATCAAGAGGTCTTATCAAAGATGAAAATTACACAAACATGAGGGAGTCAGAGGATAGGTAAGACAGAGAAGGGAACAGAATGCTCATAAATGTCAAAAGTGGTAACAACAACCTAAAACTGCATTAAATACAGGCAAAAGATACACATGATAACCTCTAAATGTGTGTATTGCAATCCACAATGTGTAAGAGAAGAGAGGAAAAAAGAAAAGAGATAAAGAACCTGCCATAGAGGCAGGCTAGGGGAGTAGGGAGGAATAGGGGACATTGGACATTGACCATGGGAAATGGGCACTGGTGAAGGGATGGGTGCTGGAACACTGTATGACTGTAACCCAAATGTGAGCATCTTTGTCATTGTATATCTCACAGTGGTATAATACAAAAAAATTTAAAAAGAAGTTGTATTTGATGTGGGACAGTGCATTGAAACCAGAGCTGTGTACAGAAAAATAAATAAGAAAAGCCAGACGTGTGGCCAGAGCAATAGCACAGCGGGTAGGGTGTTTGCCTTGCATGTGACTGACCCGAGTTTGATTTCCCCACATCCCATGTGGTCACCCGAGCACTGCCAGGAGTAAATCATGAGTGTCAGACAGGAGTAACCCCTGAGAGGTATAATGTACACATATAGGGATTTTCATCTTCAAAAGGTAGAACACATGTTATTTTCCAATGCATGTGGATGGGACATTCTCCAAGATAGGCCATATGCTGGACCACAAAACTTAATTCCACAAGGTCAAGAAGATATGTCATACACAATGTTTTCTCATATCATAATGCACTGAAAATAGAGGTTAATTGCAAATAGAAATAAATTAACATCTGATATATATATATATATATATATATATATATATGTGTGTGTGTGTGTGTGTGTGTGTGTGTGTATGTATGTATATGTATCACTGTCTTCCCATTGTTCATCGATTTGAATGAAGATTTCATTCTTCAGGTTATGGAACTGAGGTCCATAATAGTTACTAGTCTTTGGCATAAAAAAGTAAATAAAACACGGTGCTTGCCAGGCTTTACCATGTAGGTGGTATAGTCTCAGTAGAAGACTCTCAACCCGAGCATTTACTGATGAAACTTAAAGGGGTAGATCAGGTTTTCTCTTGGATGGAGCTCTGAGGAACTATGGAGTCTGGATGTTGAGAATGACTAACTGCATGATGTGTGGTTTGCTCTGGATTCTTGCCAGGCTTACTCGTATAAGTTAAAACATGTCAATAACTGTTTACTATGTATAAATGTGGAAAGAAATTGGGAAGAACCTTATGCAAAATTCAGTATCCTATAAAAATATCGCGTGCCGCAGCGCCAAGTGCCAAGGGACATGTGGGTCTGGCGTGGGTGGGTCTCTCTCTTCCTGGCCAACTGGCATGGAGACAGAGGAAAGGGCAGGGCCCAAAACGCCATTCCGAGTCCAGCCAGCATGGTCTCTCCCCGCTCATGAGAGCAAACCCTTGAAGCAATGTTGGACTCGGCCAGAGGATGGCCGAGCCCCTTACCGGGAGGTCAGCTCCATGGGTTGCTTCCACATGGGGCTGGCTGAGCAGCACAGCTGTGGGTCTGAAGTGGATGGGTCTGGATCTCTTCCGGGTTTCAAATTAGCTGAGTCTGGCGTGGGTGGGTCTCTCTCTTCTGGGGCAACTGGAATGGAGGTGGAGGAATGGGCAGGGCCCAAAACTCCACTCCGAGTCCGGCCAGCATGGTCTCTCCCTGCTCATGAGAAAAAACCCTTGGAGCAATGTTGGACTCGGCCAGGGGATGGCCAAGCCCCTTACCAGGAGGTCAGCTCCATGGGTTGCTTCCACATGGGGCTGGCCGAGCAGCGCAGCTGTGGGTCTGAAGTGGATGGGATATATATATACATATATGTATATATATACATTTATTTGTACATATATTCATATACACATATGAAGTGGATGTATATATATATACATATATGTACATATACATATATAAATTAAGTAGCTCATTATTGAACAACCAATGTGTACAAGAGAATGTAAAAAGGAAGCTAAAATATCATGGAAACAAATAAAAATGTGAACACTACCTACTAAGACTTATGGGATACAGCAAAATCAGTGCAAAGAGGAAAGTTCATTGCTATGCAAGCATTCATCTGGAAGAAAGACCAGACCATTATAGCATTATGGGGAAACAACGCAGATCCCCTCCTCGAGTATGGAAAAGAAAAGAGCCCTGAATTCCCAAGAATTCAGAGAGGAAATGGTGAGGATGTTTAATGAGCTCAATGAAAAAAATGGAACAGATTCCAATAAAATACAGGAGGACATAACTGAAGCAGTGGAAAGGGCAGTGAAAAAATTACAGGAGGAAATGAGAGCAGAAATGAGAGCACTACAAACAGAAATATCATCAATAAAAAACCTAAGTAGATGAAATGAAATATGCAAATGGTGCTCTTGACAGCAGGATGACAGTAACAGAAGACAGAATCAGTGAGAATGAGGATGAGCTGCAGAAAGCAATCAGAGAAATGCAACAGATGAAAAAGTACCTAAAAATGGAACAGAGAACATTGGAATGAATCCCAGAGGAACAACATAAGAATCATGGGAGTCTCAGAGCAACAGGAAGGCAACCCCAAAGAAGTAGGTACAGTTAAAAAAAATTCTTGAGAAAAGTTCCCAGAGTTAAAGGACACAGGCATCCAGATCCAAGAGCCCTAAGTGTATCAGCAAAAAGAGACCCCAATAAAAGACTCCAAGACACATCCCAGTCAGAATAATGGATGCCATAGATAGAGACACAATTCTTTAAGCGGCAAGATAAAAGAAGGAAATTTTATACAAAGGAGCATCCATTCAACTTTCAGCAGACCTATCAGAAGAGACCCTCTTAGCTCAAAGGCAGTGGTGGGATACAGTGAAACAAGTCAATGAAATAAATGTCTCACCAAGAATTCTTTACCTGGCTCAAATCTCATTCAAATTTGAAGAACAGATACACAACTTCTTGAATAAACAACAGCTCATTTGTAGACTCAAAACCAAACTTAAAAGAAGGGCTGAAAGAGCTACTCTAAGACAAAATAAAACCCAAATGGACAACAAACTTATACAGAAAGATGGCACAATAACCCAAAACAATAATCTCTCTCAATGTTGATGGTCTAAATATACCATTTAAGAGTTACATATTGGCAAAATAGATCAAAAAATAGAACCCAATATTCTACTGCCTTCAAGAAACACATCTGAACAATTAGAGCAAAGACAGGTTCAAAATTAAAGGCTGGAAAACAATCCTTCACTCAAAAAACCCTCCAAAAGGCTGGGGTTGCCATACTAGTATTTGACAACATAGACTTCAGTCTGAAAAAGGTCAGAAGGGACAGTGAAGGTCAATTCTTAATAATCAAGGGATACGAATATGAGAAATAAATTACACTCCTAAACATACACAACCAATGATGAATCAGAAAAATACCTAAAACAACTGCAAATTCACTACAAGGGAGACATTGACAGCAACATGATTGCAGTGGGAGACTTCAACACTGTTCTATCAACCCTTGATAGATTGACAAGACTGAAACTCACCAAGGAAATATTAGCCCTAAATGAATAAATGGAAGAAAGAGGGCTAGTATATATATACAGGACATTTCATCCCGAAAATCTGGTACACATTTTTCCTCCAGTGCACATGGAACATACTCCAAGATAGATCACATGCGAGCCACAAAACATAGTCATATAATCAAGAATATAGAAGTAGTGTCAACTATTTTTCCAGACCATGATGAACTAAAAATAGAAGTTAATCGCACAAAAAAGACGGTAAACTCATAACAAACACCTAGAAACTAAACGACTCACTGCTGAACAACCAGCACATCATAAAAGAAATCAAAGAGGAAATCCAAAAATTTCTGGGAACAAATGAGACTGAAGACTTGAACTATCAGAATTTGTGGGAATCAGCGAAAGCAGTGTTTAGAGAAAAGTTCATAGCTCTGCAAGCATTCATTTGTAAAGAATAAAGGACCATCATAAACAGTCTGACTTCACAGCTTAAGATCTTAGAAAGCAACCAGCAAGAGAAACCCAAACCAGGTAGGAAGAAAGAAATAATAAAACTTAGAGAGGAAATCAACAAGATGGAATAAAAAATCCAGAAGAAACGTGAAACCAAGAGCTGGTTGTTTGACAAAAATAAACACAATTGACAAACCACTCAATAAGACAAACCAATTAAAAACCCTAAAATCATAAGGAAAGGTAAATAGAAAACCCAAATAAATAGAATCAGAAATGAAAAGGGGAACATCACAACAGAAACCACAGAAATTCAAATGATCATCAGAGATTAGTTTTAGAGTCTGTATGCCACAACATACAGGAACAAGAGAATCTAGAAGAAATGGACAAAGTCCTGATTCCTATAGCCTCCCAAGGCTGAAACAAAAAGATTTGGAAAACCTAAACAAACCTATTACTATTGAGGAGATAGAATCAGTAATCAAAAAGTTTGCCCAAACACAAAAGTCCAGGTCCAGATGGATTCACCAGTGAATTCTACCAAACCGTTAAAGAGGACCTATTGCCAGTCCATTTCCAAGCTCTTTGAGGAAATTAAAGAATCAGAAACCCTCCCAAATAGCTTTTATGAGGCACATATCACCTTGATACCCAAATCAGACAGAGACGTTATGAAAAGTCAAATTACAGAACAATCTCCCTGATGAATGTAGATGCTAAGATCTTCAACAAAATGCTAGAAAATAGAATTCAAAGAGTCATCAATAATATTATACACCATGACAATTAAGATTAATACTGGGAATGCGAGGATGCTTCAACATTCGCAAGTCAATCAACATCAATAAGAGGAAAAATGAAAAGCATATGATCTGGCCGGAGTGATAGCACAGCGGGTAGGGCATTTGCCTTGCATGCAACCCATCTAGGTTCTATCCCCAACATCCCATATGGTCCCCCGAGCACTGCCAGGAGTAATTCCTGAGCAAAGAGCCAGGAGTAACCCCTGAGCGTCACCAGGTGTAACCAAAAAAAAATATGTCATGTCACATCATATGTGACATGACATATGATCATGTCAATAGATGTAGAGAAAGCATTTGACAAGATCCAACACCCATTCATAATAAAAACTCTCCATAAAATGGAAATCAAAAGAACCTTCCTCAATATATATAGTCAAAGCCATCTACTACAAACCCACAGTGATCATCATTCTCAATGGGGAAAAACTGAAGGCTTTCCCCTCAAGATCAAGGACAAGTCAAGGCTGCCCAGTCTTACCACTTCTATTCAATATAGCACTGGAAATACTCTCCATAGCAATCAGGGAAGAAAAGGCCATTAAGTAAATTCAGATAGGAAAGGAAGAAGTCAAGCTGTCACTATTTGCAGATGACATATTATACCTAGATAACCCTAAACTCTCTACCAAAAAGCTCCTAGAAACAATAGATTCCTATGTAGAGTGGGAGGATACAAATCAGTACCCAAAAGTTAATGGCTTTCCTTTATGCAGATAATGAAAGAGAAGAAAGGGATATTAAAGAAATGACCCCATTCACAGAAAATCAAAGACCTAGGAATCAGTTTATGTAAGAATGTAAAGGATTCGTATAAAGAAAACTACAAAACCTTGCTTCAAGAAATAAAAGAGAACCTGAGGAAATGGAGACAATTTCCCTGCTCATGGATTGGAAAAATTAACTATTAAAATGGTAATACTTCCTAAAGATTTATACAGATTCAATGTGATCTGTATAAGATACCGATAACATTCTTCAAAGAAATTGACCAAACAATCCTGAAATTTGTGTGAAATTATAAACCCCCATATATAGCTAAAGCAATCCTTGAAAATAGAAGATTGTAGGTATTAATTCCCCCAACCTCAAACTCTACTACAAAGCAGTAGTAATTAAAACGGTACGGTATTGGTATAGAGACAGACATCTGGACCTATGGAATAGAACTGAATATCCTGAAACACACTCTCAAATATAGGATCACTTAATCTTTGATAAAGGAGCAAAAAATATCAAGTGGAGCATAGAAAGCCTCTTCAACAAATGGTGCTGGGAAAACTGGCAGCTACATGTAAAAAATGAACTTAGACTTCCTTCTAACTCCATGCAGAAAGTCAGATCAAAATGGATTAAAGATTTCAACATCAAACATGAATCTATAAGATACATGGAAGAAAACATATGAAAAACATTCTACGATAGCGAATCTAAAGGCATCTTCAAAAACAAAATACCACTGACAAACCAAATGGAAGCAAAGATAAACCAATGGGATTATATAAAACTGAAAAGCTTCTGCACCTCAAAAGAAATCGTGACCAAGATACAGAGACAGCCTACACACTGGGAAAGAATATTCTTGCAAAGCCCATCTGATAATGGTTAATATCCATGATACATCTGGTACTGGCCAAACTTTACAAGAAGGAAACAGCAAACCCCATTAAAAAAATGAAGAGAAGAAATGAACAGAAACTTCCAAAAAAGAAGACATTCGAATGGCCAAAAGGTATATAAAGGTGCTCTTCATAATTAATCATCAGGGAGATGCAAACCAAAAACAATAATGAGGTATCACCTCATACAACAAAGCCTGGCACACATCCAAAAGAGCAAGAACAACCAGTGCTGGCATGGATGCTGGGAGAGAGGGACTCTCATCCATTGTTATGGAAATGCCGACTGGTCCAGCCCTTCTAGAAAACCATATGGACATTCCTCCAAAATCTAGATATGGAGCTCCCATTTGACCCAGCAATACCACGCCTGGGAATATACCCTGGAGGTCCAAAAACACACAGCAGAAACAATACCTACACTTCACTGAAGCTGTATTCACAATAGCCAGAATCTGGAAACAACCTAAATGCCCAAGAACAGAAGACTGCTAAAGAAATTGTGGTGTATCTACATAATGGAATATTATACAGCTGTCAGAAAAGAAATCATGACATTTACCTGCAAATTGATGGACATGGAAACTATCATGCCTAGCCGAAATTAGTCAGAAGGGAAAGGACAGACATAGAATGACTGCATTCATCAATGGAATATAAATATATTCCAGTGTTCTACTAATTGTGGGAAATATTAAAGCCAGACTAGAACTAAGTGTTGAATATACACAAAGGGATTTACATAATAACCCCTAAATGTCTGTAGGGCAAGCCACAATGTGTAAAGTGAAGAGAGAGAATCAGAAAGAAAGAGAGAGAGAGACAGAGAGACATTAGCAAAGGAAAAGTGCCTGCTATAAAGGCAGGCAGGGGGAGAGAGGAGGGAATTTGGGGCCATTGGTGGTGGGAATAGGGCACTGGTGGAGAGGAAGGTGCTGAAGTAATGTACAATTAAAACCCAATCATGAACATTTTTGTAATTATGTATCACAGGGTGGTAAAATATTTTTAAAGTATTTTATTATACCACTGTGAGATATAGAATTACAAAGATATACAATTAAAAAGTTCATATTTGGGTTTTGGTTATACAGTGTTCCAGCACCCATCCTTCCACCAGTGCCCATCTCCCACCACCAACGCCTCTGGTTCCCTCCCTCCATCCCAAGCCCACCTCCATGGCAGGTTCTTTATTTCTTTCCCTTTCTCTCTCTTCTTTTCCTTCCCTTCCAGACTATGGATTACAGAACATACATTAAAGGGTTGTCATGTGTATCTTTTTGCTTGTATTTAATGCTCAGTTCCTAGATTGGTATTAGTACCCTCGACAATTGTTAGCACACTGTTCCATTTTCTGTCTTACCTAGCCTCTGACTCCCACGCATTTGTGATAATTTCCACCTTTGACAAGACCTCCTGATAAAAGGTCATGTTTCACTTGACCTTGGATATTGGTATCATAATATGTACATATATATTTATGTCATGCAAATAAATGCAGTCATTCTCTATCTGTCTCTCTCCTTCTGGCTAATTTCACTCAACATAATCTTCTCCATGTCCTTCCACTTATAGGCAAATTTTATAACTTCATTTTTCCTAACAGCTGCATAGTATTCCATTGTGTATTTTTAAACCATTTTACAGATTCAATGCAGTGCCTATAAGAATACCCATGTCATTTTCAAAGAAATTGACCAAACACTCTTGGAATTCATATGGAACAATAACCACTCCCCGCCCCCAATAGCCAAAGCAATCCTTGGTAAAAAGAAGATGGGAGATATCATCTTCCCCAACTTCAAACTGTGTTACAAAGCAGCAGTAATTAAAACACCATGGTATTGAGTAAAAACAGACCTGTGGACCTATAGAATACAGTTGAGTATCTTACAAGCATCCTCAAATATATGATCTTTGATAAAGGATTTATCTTTGATAAAGGATTTATCTTTGATAAAGGAGCAAAAAATATGAAATGGAGCAAGGAAAGCCTCTTCAACAAGTGGTGCTGGGAAAACTGAGCAGCTATTTGTAAAAGAGTGAAATTAAAACTCTATATAACACCGTGCACAAAAATCAGATCAAAATGCATTAAAGATCTCAATATCAGACTTGAATGCATAAAAGTACATAGAGGAAAACATAGGCAAAATCCTCCATGACAATGAAGCTAAATATCTTCAAGGAGGAAGGAAATACCACTCACAGAGCAGCTGGAAGCAAAAATAAACATATGGAACTACATGAAACTAAAAAAGATTCTGCACCTCAAAAGAAATGGTGACAAAGTAACAAAGATAGCACACATAGTGGGAAAGAATATTCACCCAATGCCCATATGATAATGGGTTAATATCCATGATATATAAGGTACTGGTAGAACTTTACAGGAAGAAAAATGGCTACCCCATCAAAAAACGGGGAGAAGAAATAAACAGAATTTACTCAAAGAAGAGAGACAGACATGGGGCAGAGCTGCTTCTGGCTCTCTCTGTGCCAAGCTGCTCTGAGGCGCCCGGGAGGAATGGCAGGTTCTAGCCCTGGCCTGCCACCCCAGCAGAGCCTCACAACAAGCCAGACGAACCCCCACTACATGAGGGCCTCCATTTTCCACACCCGACTTCCCCCTCGTCAGAACTCAACCCAGCAGACCAGCCTATCACAGCCTGGCAAGCGGCCGCGAGGTTCATCAATAACTGCTGGATTTTGAGATGACTACAAGAGTATGCTACCTGCACGGCAGAGCCTGGCAAGCTACCCATGTTGTATTTGATACTCCAGATACCAGTAACAGTTATAGACCTCATTCCCATGACCTGATGGAATGGTTTGAGGCTCTTTGTGTTCCTGGAGCAAGGAGGTGCCCTTGGGCACTACTTGCATGAGACAGGTCATATGGAGATGTTACTGGTGCCCACTCGAGCAAATCAATGATGAACGGGAAGACAGTGATACAGTGATACTCAAAGAAGAAATCCAAATGGTCAAAAAGGCATATGAAAAATGGTCATCATCAATAATCATAAAACAACATGATTGTTCTTTGATACAAATTAAAACAACAATGAGATATCAACTAAGACCACAGAAACTGGCACTTATACAAAAAAGCAAGAATAATAAGTGCTGGTGAGGATGCAGGAGAAAAGGGACTCTCATCCATTGTTGGTGGGAATGTCGGCTGGTACAGCCTTTTTGGAAAACAATATGGACATTCCTCCAAAAACTAGAAATTGAGCTCCCATTTGACCCAGCAATACCACTCATGAAAATATGCTATAGGGGCCCAAAATCACACAGCAGAAACACCATCTACACTTCTATATTCATAGCACAGATGAATTGATGGAGAGTGTCTTATTGAGTGAAATTTGCCAGAGGGATAAGGACAGATATAGAATCATTCATTTGTGGGATATAAATAGTAGTATGATACTAATATCCAAGACCAGGCAAAACATGGATTAGGAGGTCTTGTCAGTGCATGGAATCTACTGCATATGAGTGGGAGTCAGAATTTAGGTAAGACAAAAAAAAGGACCAGTGTGCTAATAATTGTTGGAAATGCTAATTCTAGTGTAGAACTGAGCATTTAATGTAGGCAAAAAGGATGTACATGGAAACCCTTAAACGTATGCATGCAAGCCACAATATGTTAGGGAAGGAAGAGAGAGAGAGAGAGAGATAGACGAGGAAAAGTACCTGCCATAGACACAGGCTGGGGGAAGGGGAGGGAATCAGAAGACATTGGTGTGGGATTTGTTTACTGGTGGAAGGAAGGGTGCTGGAACATTGTATGACTGAAACCTGATCATAAACAGTTTTGTAATTGTATCTCACTGTGGTATAATTAAATAGTTAAATAAATAAATAAAATAGTATCAATAATTAAACATAAAAAATAAATAAATACTATGTGAATAATAAATAAAAATAAATAAGTAACATGTGAGTGTTAGAAACATAATTAGGTACTTTTCATTAAAACACATAATGGTTCATAATTTGTCGTCAAAAATATCTACTAACTTCATTATAATTTGGATTGTGTTAAGAATATATATTTGTATTACATAAAGGCAGTATAATCAAACATGCCAAATATATTTATATATACATATGCATGCCATATCTAAATAGCTACCTAGGATACCAGTATTATACTCTTAGACCCTTAGACATTTACCATTCATCTCTATATTCAGAATTTATTTGTAAAAATAATTTTGATATAACTCTTTTAAAATCCATTGTTGCTGAAGTGATGGTTAGGAGCAAAAAAAGAAGATAAAAATAAACTGGAAAATGACCAAAATAAGGAGTCCAAACAAGGTTGATGAAGGAAATAATAAAAGTTATATCCAAAAAAATGAACTGAATCCAAATAAATTTTAAATCATTGAGATTTTTAAATCATTGATTGTTTGAAAATATAAGCAGGACTGGCAAACCACTAGCAAGATTCACTAATAAAGAAAGAGAACCCTCATAAGCCGAGTCAGAAATGAAAGAGGGATGTCACAACAGACAAAATGAGAAAGTCTAGAAGAAATTGATAAATTCCTGAACTCCTTTAACCTCCCAAGATGATTTGGAATACCTGAATAAACCTACCACTATTGAGGAAATTAAATTAGTAACCAAAAAGTCTTCCAAAAAGCAAAATTCCAGGCACAGATGGTTTCACTAGTGAGTTCTTTCAAACCTTTAAAGAAGACCTACTGCCAATCCTTTTCAGGCTCTTATAGGAAATTGAAGAAAAAGAGAAATACTCTCAAACATTTTGATATCACTCTCTTACCAAAAGCAGACAGAAATACCACACAGAAAAAGGAATTATAGGTGATGTTCCTTATGTTCACAGATGCAAAGATTCTCAACAAAATAATAGCAAATAGACTCCAACACCTCATCAAAAAAAGATCATAAACCATGACCAAGTGGAATTCATCCCACAGAGACATGGATGAATTAAGATATGCAAGTCAGTAATTTATTTCTTATTTGACTTTGGGTCATATCTGGCAAAGCTCAGCATTGCTCCTATCTCTATACACAGAAATTACTCCAGGAAGTGCTTGGGGGACCATATGGGATGCCAGGGATTGAACCCAGGTCAGCTGCATGCAAGGTAAACTCCCTCCCCTAATGTGCTATTGCTCTAGCCCCAATATGCAAATCAAATAATGTAATATAATATATCAAAAAAAAGAAAAATAAAAATCATATGATCATAACAATGGTGACAGAGACAAGATCCAACACCCATTCATGGTAAAACTCTCAATAAAATGGAAATTGAAGAAACTTTTCTCAAAAAAAGTCAAAGCCATTTACGACAAAGCCAAAGAAAGTATCGGACTCGAATTAAAACCAAAAGCCTTCCCTCTAAGTTTAAGCACAAGATTAGTTTGTTCATTCTTGCCCCTTCTTTCAATATACTAATGGAAGTACATGCCATAGCAACTAGGCAAGAAAAATATATCAAGGGTATCCAGATAGGAAAGGAAGTAGTCACATTCTCAATATTTGTGGGTGACATGATACTATATTTGTAGTACTAAAGACTCAGTAATAAATACTCCTAGATGAGTATATTTGCATAATAAAGTAGCAGATTACAAAATTAATATGCAAATGTCAGTGGCTTTTCTTGTATCGAAATGAAAGATAAGAGAGAGATTTGTAAAAAATCCCATTCACAATTGTGCCTCAAAAGATCAGGTACTTCAGAATCATCTTAACTAAAGAGTGACAGACCTATAGAACACAACTACAAACACTTTTTGAGAAATAAAAGAAGACATGAGGAAATGAGAACACGCCACTGATCATGGATTAGGAGGATTAATACCATCAAAATTACAATACTTCCCTAAGCCTTGTACATATTCAATATAGTCCTTATAAGGATACCCATACAGTTTCCAAAAAATATAGATAAAAGGCTCCTTTTTTATGGAACAAATTGTTTATTTTAAATTTCAAAATAACTTTATATGCTAAGACATAGTTGTATCATACATAAATACAAAGGCAAAAAAATTCTTGAAACAAACTCCATATTTATTGCATTTTGGTCACACATGACAAGCTCAGGGGTTACCCTGGCTCTGACTTAGGAATTACTCCTGGCAGTGCTTGAGGGACCATATGGGATGTCGGGGAGAGAACCCAGGTCAGCTGTATGCAAGATAAATGCCCTACCTACTGTACTATCTCTCTGGTCCGTTCTTGATCACTTGATCACTTGACATCTCGTTATTCGTCAATTTGCTCGAGCGGGCGCCAGTAATATTTCCATTTGACCCTATCATGTGCCAGTGTAGCCCAATGGCATCTGGTTGCTTTAGGAATACAAAGAGCCTCAAACCGTTCATTCAGGGTCTTGACAAAGAAGTCTGACCATCTTGTAGGTGGGCGGCCACATGATCTTTTGACATCCCATGGGATCCAGTCGGTAATGGCTCTAGTCCAGTGGTCATCTCCAAATCGCATTACATGTCCAGCACATTTGATTTTTTGATGCCTTGGCAAATGAGACAGTGTCTCTGACTCGATGGAGGTCAGAGCTCGGATTCCTTCTTTCACTTGAGTGAGGCATGATATTTCAAGCATAGCTTTTTCTATTCCTCTTTGGGAGACCTGAATAGCATTCTCATCCTGCTTTCATAGGGCCCAGGTCTCTGAGGCGTATGTTAATGCAGGGAAAACGGTGGAATTGAAGAGATGTGCCCGAAGCTGGAGGTTCCGGCCCGCTATTGTATTTTATTTCTAAAGCTAAAGTTTTCAAATAATGAAAACTTAAATCCATAGTACAAAATCAGTTATTTTACTGTTCTCTTCAAATATGATTTTAAAGATAAATGTTGGTATCATTTAAACTCCATTTAAATTCCATATATAACACAATATACACCTGATATTTTTTCTTTCAGTTAAGAAGTGATTCATGAAAACTCTTCACTCCAGGATTTCTCCTTCGTAGAATCAATAAATTTTGATGGCTAGTTAAAAAATATGAAAATTTTAGGTGTTGGCACAATAAATAAAATGAAATAAATTACAATTTTGCTATCCCTTTCAGATTAATCTTTATTAAGCTCCAAAGCAAACTTTTGGGCCAACCATACCTTACTCTCACTAAAGGAATAACTTTAATGTTGAGGATACTGTGTCTCTATCTTGATTTTGAAGATATAGATGATAGACTTGTGGATGGGAGTCAAGTTAGTGTGGGAGTGGACTTTGGTGGACAGAAGTGGACTCTGGTAAAAGAAGCTGTCTTGAAGCATAGTATGCCTGAAACCCAATCATGAATAATTTCATATTTTCATGATGGCCAAATAAAAGGTATTTTCCATACAGCCTCATGCACATACTACAAATAAGAAAAACTTTGAAACTGTTGCTCGTTTCCTTAGAAACTGTAGGTTTGACATTGTTGAACTCCAGTGTGTTCTATTCTGTTCTCATTAGGAAGCCAACAACAGGGATCAGAGTTAAGCTGATTCAATTAAGAGAGGAGATTCAAGATGGAAAAGGTGTTGGAATTGTCTTCTTTAGACCATCATAAATACTTTCAGTAATGTCCTCTGAAATTTTATTCTCCAAAACCACATAGCAAATGGATGTGAACTCCAGAGGATTCCACAGAAAGCTATTTGTACAGGCAGCCATGGAAGAAATAGAAATGATTAGTCATTGTTTTGAACCTGTCCAGGGAAGCAAATGATGAATCTAGTGCTTACCTAGGAAGCTATATACCCAAAGACAGATTGTGAGCACACCAACTAGTGCCAGTAACAACAGCAGATATAAAGATAAATTAGCAACTATTTATCAAGAACATATTCAACATAATGGCTATCATAGACTGAAAGAAATCACTGATATGCAGGATTCCAGAAATTACTCCAGGAGCCATCAAATAGTAGCTTAATATAAAGAAGCAATTGTTAGAGACCCTACATGAACTTTACTTTATGCTAAATTAAAAGATAACAGAGTGAGTGTAGGGCATTAGATGGGGAAGAAAAAATAGACTTGGATGAACTGAATAATTCTACATGGATGGATATTTTAGAGATTAAAAACTGTGACATTCTCAGAAACTTAAATATCTTATAGTTCCCCCTGAAGACGCATAATAGGAACCAGGAAGTGAAGAATGATGGGTAAAATGAGGCCTTGAAGAGTGTTCCCACCTAAAGATAGCAGTTCTGCTCTGACTCAGCTAATGGCTGTCATTAGGGGATTGGGGTCCAGTATCACCAGATTCTTCTTTTTATTTTCTTAAGAAAAGCAAGACAATTTTGCATGAAAACTTATTGTTAGCAATATTTTTTAATTCAGTATTGGCCACTCAAAACATGCCCCTGGGGCTCCACTGTATTATCTTCTGTAATTGTCTTCAAGCTACTGAACTTGAGGACACTGTTTACTCCTTGGGGGTCTTACTAACTTCTTATGCCAAGATGAGTGGCAGAGGCTCAAAAACAATGAATATTATTAGAAGGGGAATTTTTTTTCAAGGGAAATATTTAGTTCCTCCTTAACCTAAATTGTGCAAATTCTTCTCTCTCCTAAATTAGCTATTTCATGTCACAGTATACCACAAATATAAAAACTGCAATGTGATGAGTGGCCGAATTTCAAATTGGTTCATGGTGGGGCTATTCCAGGTTTTCTTTCATCTTGTTAAAGAAGGCAGCACAATGCCCAGACTTTGTATGCAGTCAAAAATGTTCATGCAGCCCTCTGAAAATGAAACAAAGGGAAAACTCACCCCCTGCTATGATCACTTGATTAATTTTCCCACTGAGACAACCTGCTGCTTTCAGGCTACTTACATAGAAGACAGTACTTTCAAAGTCAACCTAGTGAATTTTGAGAACATACTTTTTGGAGGTGATGTGCTTTAATTCCCAGATTCATATTAAACAAACTTCTCTTCTTTCCCAAAGGTTTTTAGTCTATAGGCTTTCTGTGCATAACAAAGAGAGAGAGATGGGGATGAGGGGGTCATCACCTTGCCCCCTTTCTGTCTGGCTTCCTTATTTCCACCAACATAATTTTTAAATGTTTTAAAGCAAATTTTATTTATGAACTGTGATTTACAAAATTATTAATAACAAGTTTTAGGCATATTTCAACACCAATTCCACCACCAGTATCAGTTTCTCCTTTTTAAAAAAATGAGCAAATTATGGTTGAAAAGCACAGAGGGTGAATTTCTCATCCTATGAAATGCATGCTCTAGAGTCCCAAATACATTAGATAAATAGTGAGTTTCAACCAGTATTTAAGAAATGTGACTCCTATAAAGAAGAGTAAAAATGTAATTTGAGCTCTTCCCTTATTCCATCTCAAGCTCACACCTGAAAAAAAAAGAAATATTCCTAATGTTAACTTCTCTCAACTCTTCCACTCTACTCTTCTCTCACCTCTTACACTCTGCTCACCCCTGAGGAATCTTCTGCACCTATAGACATCCAACAGGCTGGCATCCCAAGCACATTAGTTGGTGACTCACAAGTATCTGATTATTTAAAGCAGTGAAATATCACATTTGGCACCTCTCCTGAAAGGCAGATGCTGTGTGTTTAGCTAGTATATGAGCAGTTGGTGGGTCCTTCCCACTGACAGGCCAAGTCAAAAATAGCTGGTGCCCACATCAACAGTCAAAACCACATGGTTTAACTGAAATCAATTTGTAGGGCACACTTGGTCAAAATAAGAAACAGAAAATCCTGACATAAATGTCAGGCAAATACCCTCCTAGATGCTGGTCTTCCTGTACATTTAAAATCCAAATTAATTGGTTGATAGAATAGGTCTGAATGGCTTCAGTGACAATGATTTATTACTATCATAAACCAAAGGATTTAACTTTGGATAGTAATTTCAAAATCAAAATTACAAATAAGTTTTAAAAGCTCGTTACCAAAAACACATTTGGGGTGGTGTTGGGGAGCCGCTGGGATCCCAAATGAAATCAGGAAATGCAACCTCCGAAGCCGGCAGGTAATGGATGAAAACTCAGGAGTCCAGTGTAGTTTTAAAAAGCTTTACTCTCACAGTTCTGGCATACAATTCAGTAACAGGAAAACCCCAGACTTTAGGTTCCTGGCTGGGCCCCCACCACTACCTACACAAGATGGCTGCTACCAAGTACTAAGGCACAACAGGAAAGAGAATGGAGAGAAGGAGAGAAGAGGCAGAGGGTGAAGAGGAGCCAAAAGGCAAAAAAGCCCTTTCTTCTTTCTCCTTGTTTAATTTATAGATAGAAGCCCACCAAAAACTTCCAGTCCAGCCCATGGTGGCTTGTGCTATCTAGAGAGGAGGCCAGGTCAATGACCTTATTGAAATGCAGATCTTCAAGTGGGTCCTTTGGCTCAAGCTTCACAATGCCACTCCCTGAGCTAAGATCTCCCTAGCAGAGTGGAAAGGGGCTGCATCTCTGAACCAGAAAGCAGTTCAGAATGTAATTTGTATAGAAAGACATTAATACTTATCACCATGAATATATAGCCGGCTGATTCCAGACTCTAGATCCCACTAAGGTCCAAAATCCATCAGAATAATTCAGTTTGTCATTACCTTTAGAATCAGAGACACGTCAGTTTTCCCAGAGGCGCACTGGCATGCCTCTTTGAACTAGGAGAACTGATTACATTATGGTTGATCCAATGGGGCCAAGTACTCTTGGAATATCTACATGTATGTCCCTCGTGGGGACCCGTGGTAGTAGGTAGACTATTGAACTAGGGCAAGCAAGGTTCATAATAAGAATATTTATGCCATATAAAACTATGAAATCCATCCAACTTCTGCCCAAGCTCCATTGTATCTGCACTGGAGATTCCCTAAAGGTAGGGGGCAGCTCTGAGCATAAGCTAAATGCAGCAGGAGGCTAGAGCTCAATAGGGCGTGTCACACAACAGGGTGGAATATAAATTCAATTTTGAATATTTGATTAATAAGAAATAGAACCTAAAATTATAAGCAGTTAAAATTTTAATATTAAAGCATCATAATTTAAAGCATTATTCATAGTTAAATTTTAGACGTACTATGTTTCAGTTCCATTCCCACTCCCAGTGTCATCTTCATTCACTCCACCAGGGTTCCCAGGTTCCTTCTCCTTATATCCCCACTCCAACCTGCCTTGACAGACGCAGTTTTAAGTTTGGTTGTTGAAGTTTGGATCTCATGTTTTGCTCTTTGAGTCACTCCCACAGGTGCTGGGTAAACTTGTGGTAACAGAGAACCTGAAGTGGAGGATGTGCTTACCCAAAATCATCTAAAGGTGTTGTTTGTTTGTTGGAATCACTCAGCAGTGCTCAGGAACTGTGCATAGAAGTGTTTAGGATCAAACCCAGGCTTTTCCATGTAAAGTATGTGCTCAGCCTGTTGAGTGCTCTTCCATAAAAATACCTTCTATTGGTATTTTATTTATATTACTTTGAATGTCTAGCTTAGTTTGTATAGGAATATGATACTGAATTTTCTCTCTTTTTTGCTTTTATTGGGGTCACACCTGGTGATATATAGGGGTTATTCCTGGCTCTGCACTCAGGAATTATTCCTTGCAGTGCTTGGTAGACCATATGGAATGTCAGATATCAAACCCCAGTTGGCCACTTTCAAGGCAAGCGCCCTACCCACTGTACTATTTCTCTGGTCCAGTACTAAATTTTCTAATTCACTGATAATATACATACCTTCTTTTATTCAATTTTCTTTATTATATTTCAATAGCTTTCATTGCGCTTGCTATATGTTGGTTAAGCTCATTTCTATATATCCTTATGCTTTTATGATTATTATAAATATAATCCCATTTGAAATGCAGAGGTTTTTGGTGACAAATATATTAAGGACTGGAAGGTTATTCTATGGTAAAGAACATACCTTAGATGTGTGAGGGCCTGGGTTTGATAGCTTGTATTGATGTAGGTGTACCCCACGGGAGGCTTATGTGAGGCGGGAAGGAGAGAGAGATGGTCGCTTTCTCCCCAGCAGCCTCTGCCACCCGGGACCCACTGGGCATGCTTAGGACTGATAAAGTCTGTGATGAGCCCCTGCGTGGCGTGGGCTTGAGCCCCACCAGCAGCACGAGGTGGCCGTCAAGCCACACCTGAAGCCCATTTGATCTCTAGGCACGGGAGTTGATCCCCACCACCCGAGATTTCTCGGAAGCCACGGACTCAGGATGGAGTGAGGAATTGCTCTTTGCAGGAAAGTCAAGTCAGTCCTACTTCTAACCTAGGTTTTCCTCGGGGATATTGTCTTCCTCGCAGAAAAAGAATTTTCAGGAGTTGATGAGCAGTGAAGTAAAACAGATTTTATTAAGGAGGTTTTAGGACGGAGAAGGAGTAGGGAAGGAGAGAGGAGTACACATCTCAAGAGGAGTACACATTTCAAGAGGAGACATGTGGGATGCTCCAGAGGCATGGGATGCTTCAGAGGCACACAGAGAGAGAGAGAGAGAGAGAGAGAGAGAGAGAGAGAGAGGAGAGAGAGAGCAAGACCCGACTGATTTCCAAAGGAGGCTTTGTCCCTTTGGCCTGGAATGCTCTGGAATCTTCTGCTGGGCCATCAAAGATTGATGAGGGGCTAAGGTCTGTGTGGAAGAAGGTGTAGATCTAGCTTTCTCAGGGTCTCTTGTTGGTTAATGGGTCCTATCAAGTCTTCTTTCCTGGTTCCAAAAGGTGATAGCCTAACAGTGACAGTTCATTGCCATACAGGGCACCACCACCCTGTCTGCCTACCTACACACACACACACACACACACACACACACACACACACACACACACACAGTTATTAATTCTTTGCTTATTTTGGGGCCACAGCCAGTGGTGCTCAGGGCTTATTCCTGGCTCTATGAGTGAGATCAATCCTGGCAGATATTGGAGTACATTCTCAGACATGGGGATAAAACCCACGCCTGCCAATATGTGCTTGGTAAATGCCCTACCTGCTATTAATTTTAAAGTCTTCTTTCACATTGTTAAATTTTATTAAATCTAAGTTCAAAGGTATTTTGGAAATTTTAATTGAACTTAAACGATCGTTTTCCTGCAAATAACAGTTTAGTTCTTCTTTTCCTACATACTTCATTTTGTTAACAATGAGCAAACATTATACTAAAACATTGAAAGTATATTGAATAGAGACAATTTTATTGGACATTCTTTTCTTATTCCTAAATTTTTCACTGATAATGCAGCTTTTAAAGTAGTTCTGTAGATAAACCTTTAAGGCAAATAAAGTATTCTTTATTATAAGTTTGAAAAAATACTTACAATAAATAGATTTAAATTTTTATCATTTTTTCCAATCTGATAAAATCATGCTTTTAATCTTTTGTGGTAAATTTCACCTGCTCTGAAGAATTTGATACTCTTGAATTTCTGGTGAAAATACTTTACTTAGTATTATTGATGTTACTAAGATGAACTAAATTTAGCTTACCAGTGTTTTACTCAGTATTTGCACAACCATGCTCTTCAGTAAATGTATTGTTTTCTTATTTTCTTATATTTATGGTGGCCAGGAGCCTGTAACAGTCGCTAGGCAGAGAGGCGGGAGGAAAGGGGGTTTAAATTAAATCTTGAGATTGTCTGTGACAATACAGATATCACTGGATATCCAGATATCACTGAGACGAGGAGGCGTCAATAACATCACACCGTCTTTGACACTGGAGAAGAACTGTTCCTTGGAACTTGAGACGAAAGAAGCATCGGTGGTGTCAGTGTCCTTGTCAACACAAACATGGCCACGAATATTGATTCATTTGAATGCCTAACAAACCGTATAGGACAATTGCACTTGAAGAAATGTGGTCCACTGCCAGCAATTTCTATCTTCGTTGTCTACACACCAACATCCACATAAAAGGAAGAAGAAATTGAGAAATCTACATAGAACTGGAGGAGTTCTATAAAACGATCACACCTAAAAAAATCATGTCAATGCCAAGATATGACCGAGAAGATCAGCTGAGGAACTCCACATCAGGACCCATGGCCTAGAATGGAACAAACAGGGTGAGAGACTATCTGAGTTCATCATAGCCACCAAGACCATTCATGGGAACTCACAGTTCCAAAAAGGCTGAATCGAAACGTTGGACATGGGAATCTCCTGGTGGACAGCTCCACAATGAAATTAATCACATAATCTTCAATCGTTGGTTTTGCCTGACCGATGTCGTCCCAAAATTCCAAACAGGATCAGACCACCATCTCCTTCATGCAAATTTCTACTTCACACAAGGGGGAGAAAAGGCCGCAAAGTTTAAGAAGAGAACTACCAGAATAACCACCAACTGGTAACTCTTTGGCACCATTGCAACAACTTGGGAAGATGCTATCATTGATGACATCGACGAAGAATACAATCGACTGGTTCAGTACCTCCATGATTGCGCATGGACTGCTGAGAGAGAAGAGAGAAAAGAGAGAGAGAGAGAGAGAGAGAGAGAGAGAGAGAGAGAGAGAAAGAGAAGGACAGAAAAGGACGCCTGTCTTCGAAAACTCTCCAGCTCATTAACCAACGAGCCTCAGGCAACCAGATGCTAACATCCAAGCTTGCAAAGCAGTGCAGAGAAGCGATAAAGGAAGACCTCAAGAAGAGAAGAGCAGAAGTGCTGGAGGATGCAGGAGAAGCTGGGAAAAGCATTCACAATGCCCGCCTGTCCTTCACCAACTGTAAGACAAAAATGACTGCCCTCCGACATCCTGATGGATCTATCACATCTTCCAGAAAGGCAATGGAGAAGATTATCCATGACTTCTCAGATCTCTTTGATAGCCACATCCACCTACCCACATACCAAATTCCGCAGGATGGATATATCATTCCCAATATTCTCCCTTCTGAAATCCGACATGCCATTTGGTCAGTTAAGAAAGGAACAGCACCAGGCCCAGACAAGATCAGACCCGAACACCTGAAGAATCTGCCAACATTACTCATCGATACACTGGCTCGACTCTTCACACACTACCTGTCTGAATGTATGGTACCCTCCCAATGGAAAACCAGCAGGACAGTTCTACTGTTCAAGAAGGGAGACATTCACGACATTGGCAACTATCAACCCATCTGCCTGTTGTCCATCATCTACAAACTGTTCACTCGAGTCATCCTGAACAGGATTGGCAGAACATTAGATGAAGAACAACCACGAGAGCAAGCTGGCTTCCGAAAAGGATTCAGCACAGTCTACCATATCCACATGATTACGAAACTCATTGAAGTTTGAAGAAAATTCAAGATGTCGCTCTGTCTCACGTTCATTGTTTTAAAGAAAGCGCTTGATTCTGTGGAAACTGAAGCAGTCATGGAAGCCCTAGCCAAACAGGGCATTCAAACCCAATACATAAAGATCCTTTGTGAGCTATATTATGGTTTCATCACCGGGATCTCACCATTCTACAGGGAAGTAATCATTGACGCCAAAAGAGGGGTTCGGCAGGGTGTTACCATTTCACCAAAACTCTTCAGCAACACCCTTGAGAACATCATGCTACAATTAGAATGGGAAGGAATGGGAGTGAAGGTAGATGGCCGGCAACTGCACCACCTACCCTTCGCTGATGACATTGTTTTAATAACACCAAACATTAGCCAAGGGGCACAAATGCTGCCTGGTTTTGACCGAGAATGTGGAAAGATAGGTCTACAGCTGAACCTCAGCAAAACTATGCTCATGAAAAATGAGCTAGTTCTGGAGCACCCATTCACTCTCAATAGAACAAACATCTCTGAATGCAGCAGCTATGTGTACGTAGGTTGAGAGGTCAACGTTATGAACGACCTAAAACCTGAGCTGCGTAGGAGGAAAAGAGCGGCATGGACTGCCTTCAAAACATCTAAACAATAGCCAAAAGAACAAAGAACCTCAGGCTCCAAGCACATCTCTTTGACTCCACCATCCTCCCTGTATTAATATACGCCTCAGAGACCTGGGCCCTACGAAAGCAGGGTGAGAATGCCGTTCGGGTCTTCAAAGAGGAAACGAAAGAGCCTTGTTTGGAATATCACACCTCACTCAAGTGAGAGAAGGAACCCAGAGTTCCTACCTCAGTCGCTATTCTAAAATCAAGGACGCTGTCTCATCTGCCAGAGCATCAAAAATCAGATGGGCTGGTCATATAATGCGATCTGGAGATGACCGTTGGACTAGAGCTGTTACTGATTGGATCCCACAGGACGTCAAAAGATCGCATTGCCACCCACCTACAAGATGATCAGACTTCCTTATCAAGAACCTGAACGAACAGTTTAAGGCTCTTAATATTCCCCAAAAAAAAAAAAACAGATGCCATTGGGCTACACTAGCCCGTGATAGGGTAAAATGGAAACATTACTGGCACCCGCCTCCAGCAAATCGATAAATAATGGGATTTCAAGTGATCAAATAATTATATTGTTATAATGCACTTCTCTGGATTTGGAAAGAAAATTTTGCTAGCTCCTGAATATGTGTTTAGGGAATACTATCTTATTACGTATGATCTTATGTGTCCCTTAAAGTTTGTTAGGAATTTTTTTTTGTGACAACTAAATGTTTTTCTTTGTGAGAACAAATTATTTATTTATTTATTTGTCTGTTTGTTTTGACTTTTGGGATCACCCAGGTATGCTGATGGGTTACTCCTGGCTCTGCAGTTCGGAATTATTCCTGATGGCACATAGAGGACAATCTGGGGCACCAGGGACCAAACTTGGATCTGCCAAATGCAAAGCAAGTGCCCTACTCTGTACTATTGCCTGGCCCCTGTGAGAACAATTTAGATTGGGTAACTTTTAAATAGTTATAAAAATACCCATACTTTCTATTTATTCTAGAGTCAGTTTGGATAAATTGTGTTTCTAAAAATTTATATATTTAGTAGAAACTTTCAAATCTATTGACACAAGCTTGTTAAGAATATTTTCATATCTCTTTTCAGCCTCTACTATATTTGTAGTTTATAATCTTTTCTTATATCTAATATTACACTTTTGCCTTCTTAAATATTGAATGACCTTGTTATATATGTTTTTATTCATCTTTTCAAATATAACTTTTGGTTTTGTCATTCCTACTTCTTGCTCTTTATTTTCTGTTCCTGAATTAATAGAAGTCTTTCACTAAATATGCTTATATTTCACTATATTTTACTCTATTCTCAAAATGTACACTTTGCTCATTGAGTTGAATGTTTGTCATAGCAATGAAATAAAGCAAAAGAGTGTTTATATTGAATAAATTACAGATTTCTATCTAATATTTAATTAATTATAGAAATCTCAAAATGTACTTTAAAATGAGAGTCATTAGAGGTGCTGCTAGATCTTGTGATGTAGTGAATAAATGAGTGCAAATATATTACTAACGTAAAAGTTGTTTATATGTTTTGATATTTAATTGTATTTTATTTGTTTTCATTTTGTTCATATTTTATTTTATGGATTAAGGATCACTCTAATGAGGACAGCTATAGGCATCACCTCATTTCCATGAATAAAAGGTTTAAAATCCATTTAGTAAATTTTAACACAAGATTCCCAGGGTTAAGATTTCTTTTTGCCAGAGGCCCAAATCTCTTCTCTTCAGTACCTATATCAATGTAGGTTCAGTTTTTCATTTATCCCTCCTTTGCTGTTCCTTGGTTTGCTTTCTTTGTTTAGCTCCTCTGTTCAGTTCAGTAACTTTTGTTTCAGTTAATTTTTGCCCTCACATATTTTTCTTACTTTGTAGTCAATTCAACAATGCATGACTTACAATATTTCTGATCATCTGTCAAGGAACTCATTCTTAAACCAAAGTATCCTCAGATTCTGTCATCCATTCTCCAGCTGGGAATGGAAGACTTGTCCAGCATTTTCTCTTTCACTTAATGTACATTGAGCAAAAGACCAACCATAATTCAATGAACATTTTGACCTTCCTATTTTCAAGAAGAACTTTAATTCCTTAAAGGAAAAGTTTCTCCAGTAAGCACTTATACCTCTTATACCTAGACCAATGACAAAATTCAAATATTAAGTATGGATCACTAGCCCTGCAGTAGTCAGAATTTTCACTGTCACCTGTTTTGAAAAGGGCTTGCAGAGCCCTTTCTTCAGTCAACAGAATTTATCTGATCCTCATAGCTTTCAACCTAGGTCCTCTCTGAAGCTGCCTGATCTCTACCGTCTTTTCTTCCCCCTTACTCTCACAGCCAAAGCCTAAAATCTGGACCCCTCAGTTGACAATGAGTTAATGAACTCCCAAGCTTCAATTTTTCTTTAAAATTGTTTTTAATGGCACTACACCTTTTTTGGTATTAGCTAATAGTCTAAATTTTCAACTCTTAATAGGTAAAAATTTTTGGTGTACCTTAACTTTTCTATGACTGGAAATATTGAATATCTTATGTGTATTCTTTTTTTTTTTTTTTTTTGTCTTTTTGGGTCACAGCCGGCGATGCTCAGGGGCTACTCCTGGATCTGCACTCAGGAATTACTCCTGGCGGTTCTCATGGACCATATGGGATGCCAGGGATCAAACCCGGGCCAGCACAGGCCGGTCTCGTGCAAGGCAATCGCCCTACCCGCTGGGCTATCGCCTCCAGCCCCTTATGTGTATTCTAAGAAGGTGGACTAAGTCACTATAAGAAACTTATTTTCCTGTCAGAAATATTTTCAAAGAAAGAGGATGGATAAACGATATGGGGCAGATGAAAGGGGACACATGGAGACTGGTTGAGGATTTCTGACAATTTAATAGTGGTAGAGATATAGTAACTCTGTAAACCAAAAACATTCACAGTTGTAAATGTTGACAAGATTTTGAGTACAATTATACAATAAATTTTCACACAAACTTTTTCACACAGGAAGTGATGATTTTCAAAATAACTTAGATCTAATAAGCCTTTATTATTATCAAAGTCATATGTTGTGTACAACTATTGTCACTCCTTTAATTATATAGGAATTTAAATTACAATAATGGAATGGTTTGAAGTACTTGACTAATAGTATTAGCTTCTTCTGGGACATAAGTAAAGCCTTAGGATATTTCACTAAAGCTTCAAAATAGTCTTTAGATTCCACTGTAGCTTCAAATAGTGTAGATAACTAAAGAACAGCCATTAAACACAGCCAAATCTAACTCTCCTTTTGAGTAAATGTGGTTGCAGATATAAAGGAAAGAAGGTTGGATTTAACAATGTGAAGGGAAGTTATTAGGAAATCTAAAGTTAGATCTCAGATGTCTATCTTTTTGTTGTTGCTGTTAGACTAATTTGTAACCATTTTGCCACCCAATACATGTTTCCAAATTTGTAAGGACAATTACAACAACTACATAAAATACATAAAATATATTTTTGTTTTATAAATATACATATATAAACAAATACACAAAATATATTTTATGTTTATGAATATATTTATGTTTACAAAATACATAACATATTTTATGTATTTAGAGAGACAGTTATATGAAATCTCCAGAGAATATCAACTTATCAAAGATCAATGACAACCCATTAGAAAAGAAGAAATAGATTTAATCCATTTTCTACTTGGTTTTTGACTGGTTGTTCAAACTGCAATTGATCCTTGAATAATACAAGGTTGACCTATGAGTACAGGTTCAATTATGCATAGATTTTTTTCAAACCATCTTCTTCCTGCCTGTTTTCAGTCTATTCAGCATAAAGATAAGGAAAAATTCATTCATGATATACATGATAACATTGCTTTCCACACAATTGCTTAATTACAGTAATGCAGTATATAATGCATATACTATTCAAAGATTTAGTATTTTATAATACAATCAACCTAAAATTGACTGTTGATGTTATTGTACTATTTCCAGTCAATACAAGCTTATTGGTAGTTTATGTTTGAGTGGAATGAAAAGTTATATAGAAATTTTCAACTGTGCACAGTGGTCAGTACATTAAACCCTAATATTGCTCAAGGATATTTTTCATTTTTGTTAAATTAAGCTACTGAAGAAGTACCTTAGACAATAATAAATTAGTTCTTATATAATGTTGCTACTGGTATCTTTCAACAAACAGGTATTTCAGGTGCTACGCAGGAAGCAAGAAAATGACTAAAATTAGTGATGTAATGGCTTCTTCACAGAATCAAACTGGTCATGAAGCTTAACCCCAAGCCCAACACATCCAAATGTGCACACACATGCACACGCATGTACAGCTTGCTTACCAACAAATAGGTGTGCTGTTGATATTGTCGAAATGCCTGGAACTTTTTGTCATTTGGCCTACATTTGAGGGAGGTAATTAGGACCAGCAATTAGGCTAGGAGATGAGTTGGGAGGTAAAAATTGTTTTGAAGATGTTACCAAAAAGTGATATTTATGGACCTGTTCTAACATAACATTCAGTTGACACTGTCCTTTTTCAGGTCTCCTCTCTGTTGACCTTCAGATTCTTTTCCCTTTATGAGAATGAAAAAAGAATTTTTCTGTGAGCATATTTGCCTACTTCTCTGATGCCTTGCTCCAACATGCCTTCTGCAAACACTCAGATAAAATTCCAGCCAAACAAATTTCTCTCTATAAAAGCAATTCTAATGACAGCTGTTAAGAAATGACATATTTTCACAATATTATATAATAAACAGAGTCAGATTTGAGGGTTTAATTTAGACATAGAGTTTACCTAACTATCTCTAGACTCTAAACAATCTCTAAACATACTACTTAATCTTTAAACTATCCTTATCTTTCTCTACTTCCCTAATTTAATTTATTCCCAACCAAGACCACTTCTCTGTCTCTGAATGTGAGTGTGATTTTATTAATTCTACACTTACTGTGTAGTTATTTTTAGCCATTGTGTCTGCTGATGAGACTGCCCCTCTTTCTTCCAAGTTTCTGTCACCTTTGGCTTAGATCTTCTAAATCAAAGAATTCCTTTTCTAATAATTCCTAACTGCTAGACAATTCTGAAAATATATATTCCTTTCTTGATTTACATTTCTCAATTTTAACCCAACTGCTCAAATAGCTATTGTTTCATTCTAGATCTTTAGGGTGAAAATGGCTCACATTTACATATTTGCATTTACATACTACTATTGACTCATAGACAGTAATTAAGAACACCCACACTGAAAACACTCCTAGTGAAACCTTTTAACTAAAACAATGCCATATAAATGAGGAAAGGAATGTCTTTTTTTTCTAAAATGTTCTGGCTCTATAATGATTTTATGCAATTTCTGCAGTTAGTATGAAGATACACATTTTTATTACTGGTTTTGGCATATTGAATTCGCTGCCGTCCCAAAATTCCAAACAGGATTGGACCACTGTCTCCGTGGTGCAAAATTCTACTTCACGCAACTGCGAGAAAAGACTGCAAAGTTTAAGAAGAGAACCCCTAGAACGACCACCAACTGGGAACTCTTTGACACCATTGCGGCAACATGGGAAGATACCATCATTGATGACGTCAATGAAGAATAAAACTGACTGGTTCAGCACCTCCATGATTGTGTAAGGAATGTTGATAGAGAAAAAAACCACAAAAAGACACCTGTCTTAAAAACTCTCGAGCTCATTCTCCAACGTGGCAAGGCACAAGCATTAGGCGACCAAATGCTAACGTCCAAGCTTGCAAAGCAGTGCAGAGAAGCGATAAAGGAAGACCTCAAAGAGAGAAGAGCAGAAATACTAGAAGATGCAGCAGAAGCCAGGAAAAGCATTCACACCGCCAGCCTGTCCTTCGCCAACTTAAGACCAAGATGACTGCCCTCCAATACCCTGATGGATCTATCACATCTTCCAGAAAGGCAATGGAGAAGATTATCCATGACTTCTACTCAGATCTCTTTGATAACCACGTCCACCTGCCCACATACCAAATTCCGCAGGATGGATATGTCATTCCCAATGTTCTCCCTTCTGAAATCCGACATGCCATTTTGTTGGTAAAGAAAGGAACAGCACCAGGCCCAGACAAAGTCAGACCCGAACACCTGAAGAATCAGTACTCATCAATACACTGGCTCAGCTCTTCACACGCTACCTGTCTGAATGCAAGGTGCCCTACCAATGGAAAACCAGCAGGACAGTTCTACTGTTCAAGAAGGGAGACATCCACGACATTGGCAACTATTGCCCCATTGGCCTGTTGTCTGTCATCTACAAGCTGTTCAGTAGAGTCATCCTGAACAGGATTGGCAGAACATTAGATGAAGGATAATCATGTGAGCAAGTTGGCTTCCGAAAAGAATTCAGCACAATCGACCATATCCACATGGTAACCAAGCTCATTGAGGTTTTTAGGGAGTTCAAGATGCCGCTCTGGCTCACGTTCATTGATTTAAAGAAAGCCTTTGATTCTGTGGAGACTGAAGCTATCATCGAAGTCCTAGCCAAACAGGGCATTCAAACCCAATACATCAAGATCCTTCGTGAGTTCTATTACGGATTCACCACCAGGATCTCACCATTCTACAAGGAAGTGATTATTGATGTCAAAAGAGGGGTTTGTCAGGGTGATACCATTTCACAAAAACTCTTGTGCGCCACCCACAAGAACATCATGTGACAATTAGAATGGGAAATAATGGGAGTGAAGATAGACAGTCGACAACTATACCACCTCTGCTTTGCTGATGACATGGTTCTAATAACACCAAACATTAGCCAAGGGACACAAATGCTGGCTGACTTTGACTGAGAATGTGGAAAGATAGGTCTACAGCTGAACCTCAACAAAACTATGTTTATGAGAAATAAACTAGTTCCAGAGGCCCCATTCACTCTCAATGGAATAAACATCTCTGAATGCAGCAGTTATGTGTACCTAGGCCGAGAAGTCAACGTGATGAATGACCTAAAACCTGAGCTGCACAAGAGGAAGAGAGCGGCATGGATTGCCTTCAAAAGCATTGAAGAAATGGTGAAAAAGACAAATAACCTTCAACTCCGGCCACATCTCTTTGCCTCCACTGTTCTCCCTGCATTAACACACTCCTCAGAGACCTGGGCCCTATGAAAGCAGGATGAGAATGCTATTCGGGTCTCCCAAAGGGGAATCGAATGAGTATGCTTGGAATATCACACCTCACTCAAGTGAGAGAAGGAATCTGGAGTTCCGACCTCCATCTCTGTTCCAGAATTAGGGACACTGTCTCATTTGCCAAGGCATCAAAAATCAGATTGGCTGGACATGTAATGTGATTTGGAGATGACCGCTGGACTAGAGCCATTACCGACTGGATCCCATGGGACGCCAAAAGATCATGTGGCCGCCCACCTACAAGATGGTCAGACTTCTTCGTCAAGATCATGAACGAGGGCGGAGCGATAGCCCAGCGGGTAGGGCGTTTGCCTTGCACGCGTGGCCGGCCTGTGCCGGCCCGGGTTCGAATCCCGGCATCCCATATGGTCCCCCGAGCACCGCCAGGAGTAATTCCTGAGTGCAGAGCCAGGAGTAACCCCTGAGCATCGCCGGGTGTGACCCAAAAAAGCAAAAAAAAAAAAAAAAACAAAGATCATGAACGAACGGTTTGAGGCTCTTCGTGTTCCTGAAACTACCAGATGCCATTGGGCTACACTGGCACGAATAGGGTCAAATGGAAATGTTACTGGCACTCGCTTAAGAAATCTATGAACAATGGGATGTCTAGTGATCTAGAATGAAGATAACAGATTTTGTTTTGCTGTCAAATCCCTTTTTGAAAATGAAACTTCAAATACTCATACTTATTCCATGTAACCATATCAGATTTTAGTCTAATTTCCAAGTTTCCTGCCTCTGATAGAGTCATACTCTCTCCTCATTCAGTCTGTATGTAAACACTTTTTTTTTTCTGCTTTTTTGGGTCATGCCCAGCAATTCTCAGGGGTTTCTCCTGGGCTCTGCACTCAGGAATTACTCCTGGAGTGCTCGGGGGGACCATATGGGATGCTGGGGATGAACCCAGGCCGGCACGAGCCGGCCACATGTAAGACAAATGCCCTACCCACTGGGCTATCGCTCAGACCCTGTAAAAACTTTTATAATGAGGGAATTTAATGAGATAAAAGTTCCTGTTGTGCTCAGCTAACAATGGTAGTAGGTTAATCAGCATGTGTATAGCTCTTATAAGTGTCCTTGCTGCAATACTTCCAAAACATTGCATGCATGTGTTTAAACCCAACATTTCATTTGGTTAATCACTTTTGGTCATGAAAAATACCTTCACATGTAGATGTATTAAGTTAGATATTGTTCTTGAGGCAGCAAGGTAGATAGGGAAGAACCCATGTGGCAATGAAATTCCTGGGAAGTCATAAAAGCAACAAAGGCTGTCAGGATCCACCTAGTTGACACAGGAACTAAGGCCTGATAAGACCTTCATCAGGCACCAGCACAGACCAGAGAAGGCTGGACATCCTCCCCCACCCCCACTCCAAAAGAAACTTCAGCAGGAACAAATCCCAACACTATCCCCTAGCAACAAACTCTTATATAAAAAGTCCCATGTGGGACAGGTTGGAGAAACCCTATAAAAGCAACTTGAACAAAGAAAGTGGATGTTTACTGCCCAAGTCCTTTTGCTGCTGGGTCCACTTGTCATGGCCAAGAGCATGCGATGCCCAACACATGGGTTGCCCACATCCCGCCTCTTGAGATGTGTAATTTTATGCTTTCATATCTAATGCTGGGATGTATCCAGGGTCTCTCTCAGACTTTGGAGAAGCCCAAAGTTCTCTCCTGAGTACATTATTCTCTCTTTCTCGCCATCCCTCCCCATCCTCAAAAAGCTCCATATAAAATCTGCTTTTACTTCACAGCTTGTCTACTCCTGAAATTCTTTTCTGCTAGACATCAAGGACCACTGAAGCCTGGGAAAGACCTAGAAATGACTTTCCTTTCCTGCAAAGGGTAGTTCCTCCTAGCCTAAGTCACAGGCTCGCTGAGAAACCAGGTTGTAGGAATTAACTCCCCATGCCCTGTAGAATAAGTGGACATCAGGCGCATATGCTGCCTGAACCCATGTGCTGCATGTGCCCACATGGTCGAGCACACATGGCACCCAAGTACATGTGTTGCCCGCATCTCTCCTCTTGATATGTGTACATTAATGCTTCTTATCTAATGCTAGAATGCAAGTCCTGGGGTTCCCTCCACCCTTGAAGGAGCCTACCTTCTCTCTTGAGCACATTACTCTCTCTTTCACTTTCTCTCCCTCCCCATCCTCAAAAATCTCCAAATAAAATCTGTTTTTACTTTGTTTTAAAAAAGTGGACATCAAGTGTGGCTACCAGGAGGGGCTGGTGGGACAGTACCATGCGGGAGCTCGAGCAGACTAGCAGTGCTCACCTTCTCAGCTGGTCCCAGGGTGACAGAGGTAGATTGGAAGAAAATAACCTCTTCCCTCCTCTCCACTGCACATCAGTCCCCAGGGGGTCTACTGGCATCATTTTGATGAAATACTCTTTCTCTAGAACATATTTGTTTCCTCCTACCTGTTCAGATAACTGGTTAGTCAAGGAAGGGAATTAATTCAGAAAGAGCAGGGAGGAGGGCAGACAAGATTGAAGACATACGAAACTGAAATTTTACAAAACTTGAAATTCAGAAAAAGAATTCTTAAATTCTACAATGCCTATGAACAAAATGCAGGAAGTATAACTATGTTTCATAAATAGACATTTTATTTTATTTTTTTCATAAATAGACATTTTAATAGTAAATACCTTTTAAGTTTTTATTGAGGCTAAAGTGGCTCATCTTTTGAGATTATAATAATATGGATCAAGAATGATTTGATAGGCAGAGTTGGTGAAATAAACACATACTTATCCACTACCTCACGAGAGTCTTTCATTTCTAGTTCTTAAATTATTATTATTATTATAATTATTATTATCATCATCATTATTATTGTTTTGCTCTTTGGATCACACCTGGAAATGCTCAGGAGTTACTCCTGGCTCTGCACTCAGGAATTACTCCTGGTGGTTCTCAGGGGACCATATGAGATGTTGGGAATCTAACCCAGGTCAGTTACTTGCAAGGCAAATGTCTTACCCACTGGACTATCACTCCAGCCCCTCTAGTTCTTAAATTAATAAAGTAATGTTGACACTCTCTATCTAATAACAGATGCACTCTTTAAAAAATGGAAATGGGGCCATAGAGATAGTACACGTACTTGCCTTACACACATCCAACTTGGGATTAGTCCTGATCATCCGTTGGGTCCCCCAAGCTCTTTCAGGAGGTATCCCTGAGCACAGAGCCAAGAGTAGCCCTGATAACCACTCTATGTACCAGATGCTCCACCACCTCCTAAAAAAAGAATTTCTGGAAATATCTATAGACTATTTTATTTTTTCACATTTGACACCAATTTCTTTAGAATAACCTGTATCTTCAAACTCACATGCAAATACTAATGTCTAGTTCATACAATTTAAAGAATATAAGCTCAATATATGTTTAGTATCACTAAATTTGCTGTTACACATAATTTGTGTTGTTTTTCAATCTTATGATCATTTATTAGCTAGAAGCAAAGAGGGAGAAAACAGATGCATTATTGGAAAAAGACAAGAACATGATTGACATGCAAGAATTTTTCCCCCAAGCTAGTTCCAGTCAGTTCCCTGAACAAAGGATTCAATCTCAATCTTTCTTCCACAAGACAGAGACCTAGCTAGGGATTCTTATATAACATTAAATTTTCAGCACCATTGTAAATTATAATTAAGACGTTAACTCCATCAGGTAAGAGAGGAGGCTAAAAGACCTCGATTTAGGTCATAAAGAAAACTAGAGATTTAAAATAACCTTTTAAGGTATTAATTTTGTACTTATTAGTAGATTTTATATTTCTTAATCAGTGTGTTAACAACTGTCTATGGTATTTCAGGTCTTCAAGTATTCTCACCTTTTGCTTTCACCATGAATATTCTTTTTTTTATCCATTAGGTAAAAAACATAAAGAGATATATATCATATATGACTCCAACTAAACATCTTAATGTGTCTGATATTTCATTTTATAAATAGATAAGAAAAACCAAATATGTTTTTATAAATTGAGAATTCATTTTATCTATTTTTTATAGTATAAATCATTTCTACCCCAATAGTTTTTCACTCACAATATCATTTTCTAACTCAATTGTTCAGTTGCTTTTTTTTAGAAACTTTTAAAAACATATAAAAATATTAATCTAATAGAACCCTAAAGAAGATACTTAAAAAATTCTTGTCAGCAAATATTGATATGCCATGAATTTTATGAATAATTTGAAAGTAGAAATGTGTAGTGAAAGAAAAGAATCTTTTTTTTTTTTTTTTGCTTTTTGGGTCACACCTAGAAATGCTCAGGGATTACTCCTAGTAATTGTTCAGGAATTACTCCTGGCAGTGCTCAGGAGATCATATGAGATGCTGGGGATTGAACCCAGGTTGGCTGCATGCAAGACAAATGCCCTACCCACTGTGATATTGCTCTGGCCCCAGAAAAGAATCTTTATCTCCTAATAATTTCCTTGTGATCCCATAGATACAAAAGTAAGCTGGTACCAACCCTTCTGTGAATTTCAACAATGAGGGGAAGGAAACCAAAAACTCCCACTACTACCACCCTTCATCACAGTGGGAGCAAGCTCTTCTGCTCCCTATTTCATGAGTTACCAAGGAAACTGTGTTGCATAAATATACTTGGTATTTGAGAGGTATTCCCTGAAGACCGACTCTTCCATTTGTTTTTAAATAGGTCTTTTTACTGATACACAGCTAAGTAATGCAGAAACTCTAATCAGCAGTTATCAGAATTCATAAAATATCCTTATAATAGGTATTTTACAATGCCAACAAGCAGGGGAGATTTGGTGCAAAGGCTGGATAACAGTGTGGCAGTGGTCCTTTCTAGCTAACAAACCGGTCTGTAGAGATTTCCCCATTAAAACCTCCTGAGCTTTCAAGTCTCACTTTTTTCCATGTCAGAAAACTGGTTTCCTTGAGGAGCCCAACCTCTAGCATGAGATTTAGCCATACATATTTATATTTGATACAATATTGCACAGGAGAAGATTTCTATCTTCTCTAAAGTGGTGAGGGATAGAAGAAAGTCTCAAAGTTGCCAGGGTTTAAGTTCAATATCCAAAAATGCTTAAAAAATAAGTTTTACAAAGGTGAAATCTGCAACCACCAGATTGCCTATATTTCATCGTATTACTTGAATATCTGTATCCTTCCTGGCTTAAAAATCACTTAAAGACATATTTCAAAGCCAAGCTCTGGAAGTAAAGGTATGAAAGAAAACAATCATTCTAGCATAAGTTAAAAAGTAGATTACTATATTTGTTTATCAAATAGAATCTAATGCACATTTATCTCTATCCACCAAACATCATCATAGTCAATGTTGGACATAGGCAGAAACTAAGAAGAAAAAAAAGAAATAATCCTAATATATCTATCATTCAGCTTCAAAAATTATCAAGAGCTGTAATAATATGAAAACAGCAATAATTTTTATCAGAATTAGAAACATAAGCAAGTTACAATTAGTCTTCAAATTTATCCAATTTTCTCATAATTTATTTATAAATTGCTCAAATCAACATCAAAATTCATTGGAACTAGTGGATACAACACTCATATTCATGTAGGCAGGCAGACAGGGGGTCTCCAAGGCAATGAAGTTTCACCCTAAGGCTGTCCAGATTCACCTGTTTGGAAACCAGAACCAAGACTTGATAAGACCCTCAGTAGACCCTAAGGAATCCGGATCAACCTGTCTCAGCCAGACCCCTAATCTGGTTACATTCCAGTAGAGAAAATCCAGCAGGGACAGAGGTCTAGAAAAGGGTATTTTCAAAGAAGACCACTCCCAAAGTCTACTCCCTTGGCAATGGCCCTAGCAACCTAGGTTGACTCCCCATAAGGGATCATCTTGGGGAGAAATCTATTAAAGCCATCCTGACCAAGGGACAGCACACACATGCTGCCTGAGCCCATGTGGCCGAGCACATGTGGTGCCCAAACATGTGTGTTGCCCGCTTCTTCCCTCTTGAGATGTGTACTCTCTCTCTCAATTTCCCTCCTCCTTCCCTTTCCTAAAACCTCCTTAATAAAACATGTTTTAATTCACTGCTCGTCGACTCTTGAAAATTCTTTTTCCTGCGAGGAAGACAAGAACCCTGAGGAAACCCTGGATAAGGCCTACAACTGATTTGCCTTTTATCAGTCCTTAGCCTGCCCAGCAGGTCCCGGGTGGTAGAGGCAGCTGGGGAGAAAGCGACCATCTCTCTCCCTTCCAGCCTCACATAAGTCACCCGTGAGGCCCACCTGCATCAATATAGCCCTATCTCTCTGAGTCATCTCTCCCATCCACACGAATATGTAACATACTCTCTGCTGTTATTTCTACACTCCCTACTATTCCTAGTCGTGGCTAAGCAGGATGTTTATGTGAAGTCTGGAGGAAAAAGGGAGTAGCAAGAAGGGAAATCTATTAGCTTTCTCTGTGCCTGAAATTCACATGTTCTGCATAGAGTGGGGAGATGACTCCTGCCACCCATTTCCCTGGACTCAGGCTTAAGCAATAAATTGCTCTTTGCAGGAAAGGATAGTTAGTCCTAGTCTTACATAGGCTTTTGGATTTGTCTCTCTTCCCTCACAGAAAGGAATTTCAGGAGAAGACAATGGAGTATAACAAGCTTATTGGGAAATAAAGGGAGGTAAGAAGATGTAGGTTAAGATACAAGCTAGAGAGAGAATCTGGGGTTTTCCAAAGTGGAGATAACCATAAGTATAGATCCCAAGAGGGGGAGTGGGCAGCCTAATTCTAGCAGCATGAGCACAGACAACGTGGGTGTAGGCAGCACATGTGCACGTGTGCACCTTCCTCTGCCAAATTAGTTTATATATACCTTTTCCAAACTCACCCCCCCAACAACACTGCTTCCCTTCCCCCTTGCTAGATGGTTGCCAAGAGGGAGTTTGGAGCAATTAATGGCCTTTTGCTCTGCTTAACATGGTTTGTGTTCTAGCAGAGCCTCTCCTCCCAGGGCTTTCTGCTCACCTCTCCTCCCAGGGGTTCCTGCTCACCTCTCCTCCCAGGGGTTTCTGCTCACCTCTCCTCCCAGGGGTTCCTGCTCACCTCTTTTCAGGAAGCCTCCTTGCACTTCACCCACCTGGAATTCTGCATCTCAATGGCTTTTGGCTCTGAAGATGAGTCACGATCACGATCACTATCTTCCCGTTGATCATCTATTTGCTAGAGCGGGCACCAGTAATATCTCCATATGTCCTGTCTCATGCCAGTAGAGCCAGGGGCATCGGCTTGCTACAGGAACATAAAGAGCCTCAAACCATTATAATAGGTCATGGGGATGACCTAATATAATTATTACTGGAATTTGGCAAATCAAATACAACCCGAGAAGCTTGCCAGGCTTGCCGAGCGGGAGGCAAACTCTCTTTTAAACACCTCCAAATAAGATGAGTATTTTTGTGTCAAAGGCCTCCATGCCTTGAGGCCGGTTCTGGTTTCAAAGTTGTTTTCCCCAATACGCATTACCAATCTCCCCTACCTCACATCTTCCAGCCTACAACATTAACTACATTATTCAGCTCAACATAATTAGTTTTTTTTTCCTCATCCCACCACTGAAACTTTCTGGAATAAAGTCAGCCATGATCTTTCATTGCCAAATATTTGACATGTTGAAAATTCTCTTAAACCACTTAGTAACATGGACACGTTTTCAGGATAGTATTCCCAAGGGTCCCATGTATCTCCTCCCTGAGATTATGTGACACTCACTATCCTCTGATCACAATCTCCACATAGAGTGTATGCTTTAAAACCTCTTATTGGGGTGTCCTAGAAAGGTTTTTTTCCTTCTGTCCTTTTCCTCTTGATTCCATTCTTTTCCTTCCATAGGGCTGTTAGTTCTATCTTTGTGCCCTCTTGTCCATCTCCATCTCCATCACCTTAAATTATGTCACTTAATAATGTAAACACACACATACACACAAACACACACATAACCTCCTATCGGTTTCTTAAAAGCGCACCTTATTTTAATTCCTTGCATTTGCTCATACATTATTTGCCTGTCTCGTTCTCCTCTCTCTTGACTTGTTCATCTCTATACTTAATAAAGTCTTTCAAATGTTCCTCTCCAGTATTCACTGCCACCTTTGTTCTGGTTTACTCTGATCCAATCTCTTCCATAATTATGTTAGAAAACTCCCTGCCTCCATTCAAACCCATACTTTAAAATCTTTAAAGGGAAACCATAAATAGATGAAGTATAAACTCTTCACTCTGATGACGAAGCCTTCTGTGATGCTTACCTGTTTCCAGACTCATTTTAAAAGATGGCTCTATAACTATCCTAAGCTTCATCCTAAATACTGTTCCCAGAATACCTGCCCTATGTATTTACTACTTCCAAGGTATAAAGAACAATTTCACATTTTTACTTTTTTCTCTACACACCTTAATTTATAATACTTAGGTTAAGAATCTCTTCCCTGGATTGGAGAGATAGTATATTGGTTAAGGCATTTGCCTTGCTACGACTAATCTTAGTTCTATCCCCAGAACCATATATGGTCCTCTGAGTATAATAGCAATCAGCTTTTTCTCAGACTATGTTGCCCAGCATATGAAAACCTCTATTGGTTTTAACAGCACTTATTTTGATCCATGGCCCATAGCAAATGGGTAAACTGTTTCTATGCTAAGAATGGACTGCTTGCTTTTCTCTTCTTAAGCACCTTTTACATATTGAATACTTTGTGGCATTATCATTTAATATAGATCTAGTAAAATGGG
Organism: Cryptotis parvus; assembly: GCA_021461705.1. Classification (NCBI taxonomy): domain Eukaryota; kingdom Metazoa; phylum Chordata; class Mammalia; order Eulipotyphla; family Soricidae; genus Cryptotis; species Cryptotis parvus. Next base: position 45,416 of record JAJIBD010012336.1, read on the forward strand.
ATATCATACTGAAAGATGACAGAACTGGGGGCATAGTGCTGTCCAGCAAGTAGAGCATTTTCCTTCTATGCAATCAACCTGGGCTTCAATCCTTAATTCCATATGGTCCCCTGAGCCACCCCAGGAATGATTCCTGAATGCAGTAACCCCTGAGCATTGCTGGGTGTGATCAAAAAGAAAAAAAAAGTTAAAAAAGTGATAGACCCATGAACATTTGTCATATTTGGACTGACTTAAGCTTCAGTTTTGGCCTTAAATCCTAACACCCCCAAATTATGGATTCTACAGAGGGCCTCAGATGGACCCCAGGGCAGGCCTTATGCTATACTGGCTAAGATGGGAAAGCCCGATAGTGCAAAAAAAGCACATTAGTATGAGGACAATATCTTAAAGAGAAAGCCACTAGTCAGAAGAGAAAGGTGGAAGTGGAGCCTCTATCACCTGCAAGACCTGAAGTAGAACCCTCTGGAGTTAAGCTAGCTGAAACAGACTGGATTGTGGTCTGCAGATGAAATACAGCAAATGCTTCCTAGGAAAAGCCACCTGCCCTAATCTAACAAAATCTAATGTTAAAAGTTATTATCCTGGGGTCTGGAGTGATAGTCCAGTGGGTAGGGGCGTTTGCCTTGCATGCGGCTGACTCAGGTTCGATCCCCATCATCCCATATGGTCCCCTGAGCACTGCCAGGAGTAATTCCTAAATGCAGAGCCAGGAGTAACCCTTGAGCATTGCCGGGTGTGACCCAAAAAGCAAAAAAAAAAAGTCATTATCCTGGTTATTACTGCAACTGTGCAAAATACCAGCCACTTTTATTAAAGACAATTTGTTATGTTAACTGTAAAAGTGGAGACAAAACCATGCTTCATTTTAGGGACATGATTTTTGTGTAAATACTATATTCTTAGTCCATGGAGGGAAAATAAGGCTTCTGGGTAGAATCCAGAGTAAAATCAGTCATACCCTTTAAAGCAAGCAATGGGTTTGGATCTAGGAATTTAGACTCTGTTCATAGTTATTTTAATTGGGGTACTGTAATTGCTTTACCAGAGGGACCCCTGCAAAAGGACAAGAATAACCTCTAATAGCCTCCAGACTCTTGCCTGTCCGACTTTTTTTCTAAATAATATCTGTGCCTTTGACCAACTTTCAAAGGAAAATGCCAAGAGGAACAGGGAGGGAAAGCTCAGAAAATGGGCCTTAACTAAGGGAATGATCAGTATAAAATGTCACAAGGAGAGGTGATGCTTGATAACCTGAATGACCTAGGTCCAGCAGGGTAATATATATGACCGGGCACCAGAAGATAATCATCTCAGCATCCTCTCCCCTGTTTGATTGACTGCATTTCAGTGTCATCCTCTAAAAACCGTAAACCTAAAGGGGCCCTCCATACTGAGGACACAATGGGGGCTTTGACCCCAAATATTACACTCATTCCCTAGACATGAGGTCATTTTAGCCTATCACGCATGTACTGTGCTTGGAAGGAAGCATTGCATCTTTGTGAATAAATATAGATAAATTCCAATCTATTTTTTTCTACAAAGAAGGCCTTCCAATACAGGGAACAGACTTCTTGGAGTGCCTTCATGGAAAATATTCGCTCTTGGCTAGCTTTAGTCCTGCCTTTCTCAACCTCTGCTTGTCACAGCCAACAGCACCTGGCCTTATAACCTTCTTGTCAGGCTTATTTCTTCTATGCTCAGTCTATCGCACTATAAATGGTGATTAATGTGGAACCATGGATGCAGGCCACTGAGGTATTGTGATGCAGACATCTAGGAATCCCTTTGAGGCTCCTTGACTGCACAGGACGCCCTATGTGAGCAAAGCCCCAAAGTCAGCACACTGAAGCTTTAGAGGTCCCATTTCCTGATTGCAGTCAGGGCTTCATGTATAAAAGGGGAGGTAAAAGAGGAAGCCTCAGTTTACCCTCAACAGCTGCTGTGAGCAGTCCTATTTTTGGCTGGCCCATAGTACATTTTTTGACTTCCTACAAGTTCCTGGATTTTTTTTTCCTTATAAACAAGGAGTTAACAATTGTCCATCACAGAATTCTGCCCCAGAGCTTAGATCACTGGGAGCTAAGATCAAGGGAAATAACTAAGACAAATGGCCACACAAGAGCTGTTAGATCCTTGCATCCTCTGTAACATTTACCAAGAGCCCAGTTGTTATTTACAAGTGCCTGCAGGAAATACTTTATTTTTAACTTCCCTGCATTCCTTGTAACACATAGACTCAGTTTTCCTATAAAAACCCCACAAAAGAGCCACAGTTAGCTTAGTCCTTATACTAAGTTCCTCCCCACTTGGGGAGCTTCTTTTGTTTTTCTCATCTACTTTCAATAAAAGTTTTTGCTTTCCAACTCTGAGTCTGAGCATCTTTATTATTCAATTTTTTTCCTGATATATTTTATTTTATTTTTTTTAATTTAAAAAAATTTTTTTACAATTACAAAGATATACAATTAAAAAAAGTTCATATTTGGGTTTTGGTCATACAGTGTTCCAGCACCCATCCCGCCACCAGTGCCCATCTCTCACCACCAATGTCCCCGGTTCCCTCCCCACTCCCCCAGCCCTGCTCCATGGCAGGTTCTTTATTTCTTTCCATTTCTCTCTCTTTCTCTTTTCCTTCCCCTCCAGACTATGGATTACAGAACTTACATTAAAGGGTTGTCAGGTGTATATTTTTGCCTCTATTTAATGCTCAGTTCTACGTTGGCATTAGTACCCTCGACAATTGTTAGCACACTGTTCCATTTTCTGTCTTACCTAGCCTCTGACTCCCACCATTTGTGATAATTTCCACCTTTGACAAGACCTCCTGATATATATTTCACTTGACCTTGGATATTGGTATCTTAATATGCACATATATATTTATGTTATGCAAATAAATGCAGTCATTCTCTGTCTGTCTCTCTCCTTCTGGCTAATTTTGCTCAACATAATCATAATCCTCTCCATGTCCATCCATTTATAGGCAAATTTTATAACTTCATTTTTCCTAATAGCTGCATAGTATTCCATTGTGTAGATGTACCAAAGCTTCTTTATCCAGTCATCGATTTTCGGGCACTCTGGTTGCTTCCAGATTCTGGCTATTGTGAATAATGCTGCTATGAACATAAAAGTAGGGATGGTGTTTCCGCTGCGTATTTTTGGTTTCCCAGAGTAGATTCCCAGGAGTGGTATGGCTGGGTCAAATGGGAGTTCAATTTCTAGTCGTTGGAGGAATGTCCATATTGTTTTCCAGAAAGGTTGTACCAGCCAGCATTCCCATCAACAATGGATGAATGTCCCCTTTTCCCCACATCCACGCCAGCACTTGTTGTTCTTGCTCTTTTGAATATGTGCCAGTCTCTGTGGTGTAAAGTGGTTGTTTTGATTTGCATCTCTCTGATGAATATTGATGATGGGCATTTTTTCATATGTTTTTTGGCCATTCGAATTTCTTCCTTGCTGAAGTTTCTGTTCATTTCTTCTCCCCATTTTTTTGATGGGGTTGTTTGTTTTCTTCTTGTAAAGTTCTACCAGTGCCTGATATATCCTGGATATTAACCCCTTATCAGATGGGTATTGGGTGAATATTCTTTCCCATTCTGTGGACTGCTTTTGTATCTTAGTCACTGTTTCTTTTGAGGTGCAGAAGCTTTTTAGTCTCATGTAGTCCCATATGTTTATCTTTTCTTCTAGTTGCTTTGTTAGTGATGTTTCACCTTTGAAGATGTCTTTAGCTTCAATGTCGTGGAGGGCTTTTCCTATATTTTCTTCAATGTACTTTTATGAATTCAAGTTTGATATTCATATCTCTAATCCATTTTGATCTTATTGTTGAAGAGGCGTTCCTTACTCCATTTTAGACTCGTTGCACCTTTATAAAAGATTAAATGATCATGTGTTTGAGGTTGGGTGTCAGGATACTCAATTCTATTCCATAGGTCCACAGGTCTGTTTTTATTCCAATACCATGCTGTTTTAATTACTACTGCCTTGTAGTACAGTTTGAAGTTGGGAAAGGTGATGACTCCCATCTTCTTTTTCCTGAGCATTGCTTTAGCTATCCTTGGGGGTTTATTGTTCCATACAAATTTCAGGAGTATTTGCTCAATTTCTTTGAAGAATGTCATCGGTATCCTTATAGGGACTGCATTGAATCTGTACAGAGCTCTAGGGAGTATTACCATTTTGACAATGTTGATTCTCCCCATCCATGAGCAGGGAATTTGTTTCCATTTCCTTGTGTCTTCTTTTTATCTCTTGGAGCAGTGTCTTGTAGTTTTCTTTGTACAGGTCCTTTACACACTTGGGTAGGCTGATTCCTAGGTATCTGATTTTCTGTGGCACAATTGTGGATGGAATTGTTTCCCCTAATATCCCTTTCTTCTTTTTCGTTATTTGTAGATAGGAAAGCCACCGACATTTGGGTGTTGATTTTGTATCCTGCCACTTTATTATATGCATCTATTGTTTCTAGAAGTTTTTTGGTAGAGAGTTTAGGGTTCTCTAGGTATAATATCATGTCCTCTGCAAATAATGATAGATTGACTTCTTCCTTGCCTATCTGGATGCCCTTGATGTCCTTTTTCTTCTCTGATTGCTATGGCAAGTACTTCCAGTACTATATTGAATAAAAGGGGTGAGAGTGGGCAACCTTGTCTTGTCCCTGATCTCAGGGGAAGGCTTTCAACTTTTCCCCATTGAGAATGATGCAGGCTGTGGGCTTTTGGTAGATGGCTGTAACTATCTTGAGGAAACTCCCTTCAATTCCCATATTCTGGAGGGTTTTAATCATGAACGGGTGCTGGATCTTATCAAATGCTTTCTCTGAGTCTATTGATAGGATCATATGGTTTTTATTTTTTCTTTTATTGATATGATGTATTATGTTGATTGACTTGCGAATGTTGAACCATCCTTGCATTCCTGGGATGAATCCTACTTGGTCATGATGTATAATCTTCTTGATGAGTCTTTGGATTCTGTTTGCTAGTATTTTGTTGAAGATCTTAGCATCCGTGTTCATCGGGATATTGGTCTGTAGTTTTCTTTCTTTGTGTTGTCTCTCTCTGCTTTGGGTATCAGGGTGATATGTGCCTCATAGAAGCTGTTTGGGAGTGTTTCTGTTTCTTCTATTTCCTGGAAGAGTTTGAAAAGGACTGGCAGTAAGTCCTCCTTAAAGGTTTGGTAGAGTTCACTAGTGAATCCGTCTGGACCTGGGCTTTTGTGTTTGGGCAGACTTTTAATTACTGTTTCTATTTCCTCGATGGTGATAGGCTTATTCAGGTATTGGAGGTCTTCTTGTTTCAACCGTGGGAGGTTATAGGACTTCAGGAATTGATCCATTTCTTCTAGATTCTCATGTTTCACGGCATACAGGCTCTCAAAGTAATCTCTGATGATCTTTTGGATTTCTGTGGTTTCTGTTGTGATGTCACCCTTTTTATTTCTGATTCTGTTTATTTGGGTTCTTTTCTTTCCTTGTCCTTACAAGTCTTGCCAATGGTTTGTCAATCTTGTTTAACTTTTCAAAAAACCAGCTCTTGGTTTCATTAATCTTTTGGATTGTCTTTTTTTTTATTTCCAACTCATTGATTTCCTCTCTAAGTTTTATTATTTCCTTTTTTTCTGCCTGGGTTGGGCTCCTTTTGTTGGTCTTTTTCTAATGTCTTCAGCTGTGTAGTCAGGTTATTTATGTGGGCCCTTTCTTGCTTCCTGATGAATGCTTGCAGAGCTATAAACTTCCCTCTTAACACGGCTTTTGCCGTGTCCCACAAGTTCTTATAGTTGGTGTCTTCATTTTCATTTGTTTCCAGAAATCTTTGGATTTCCTGTTTGATTTCTTCTATGACCCATTTGTTGTTCAGGAGTGAGCTGTTCAATTTCCAGGTGTTTGATTTGACTCCCTGTTTCTGTGTACGGTTAACTTCCATTTTCAGTGCATCATGGTCTGAAAAGTTAGCTGACACAATTTCTATTTTTTTATTTCATTGAGGTATGCTTTGTGGCTCAGCATGTGGTCTATCTTGGAGAATGTTCCATGTGCACTAGAGAAAAATTTGTATTCAGCTTTTTGGCATGAAAAGCCCTGTATATATCCACTAACTCTCTTTCTTCCATTTCTTCCTTGAGGGCCAATATTTCCTTGGTGAGTTTCAGTCTTGTTGATCTATCCATCGTTGATAGAGCAGTGTTGAAGTCTCCAACTATTATTGTGCTACTGTTAATGTCTTCTTTGAGGTCTCTTAGCAGTTGTTTTATATATTTTGCTGGCTCCTTGTTGGGTGCATATATGTTTAGTAGTATAATTTCTTCCTGGTGTACATACCCCTTAAGTAATAAGAAATGGCCTTCGTTGTCCCTTCTAACCTTTTTCAGCCTGAAGCCATATTATCTGATGCTAATATGGCCACACCAGCCTTTTTGGAGGAGTTGTTTGCATGGAGAATGGTCTTCCACCCTTTGACTTTGAGTCTGTGTTTGTTCTGATTATTCAGATGCGTTTCTTGTAGACAGCAGAATGTTGAGTTCAATTTTTTAATCCATTTTGTTACTCTGTGTCTCTTAATTGGTACATTTAGACCATTGACATTGAGAGAGATTATTGTCATCAGATTTTGTGTCATCTTTCTGTTTGTGCTTGTTGTGCTTATGGGTTTGGTTGTATTACAGTAGACTCTTCAGTCCTTCTTTTAAGGTTGGTTTTGAGTCCATGAAGTTCCTGAGTTGTTGCTTATCCATGAAGTTGTGTATCTTTCCTTAATATCTAAATGTGAGTCTGGCCAGGTAAAGAATTCTTGGTGAGGCCTGCAGTTCATTGAGCCTTTTCACAATATCCCCCCATTGTTTTCGGGCTTGGAGTGTTTCATCAGAGAAGTCTGCTGTAAATCTTAGAGATGTTCCTTTGTATGTGATTTCCTTCTTTGATCTTGCTGCTTTCAGTATTCTATCTCTATCTATAGTTTTAGTCATTTTTATTAAGATGTGTCTTCGAGTATTCTTGTTGGGGTTTCTTTTAGCCGGTATCCTACGGGCCTCCTGGATCTGGAGGCAAGCGTTCTTTAGTTCCGGGAACTTCTCAGCAATTATGGCTTTGACAGTTTCTTCTTCATCAGAGCTTTCTTCTTGGCCTTCTGGGACCCCAATGATCCATATGTTGTTTCTTCTGGCTTCATCCCGATTATCTCTTATTGTCTGTTCGGTAATTGTGAGTCTTTTTTTTCTATCTTCTGGTGTTGTGTAGCGAATGTTTGGAACTCGTCCTCAAGATCACTAATTCTTTCTTCAGTAGCTATTATTCTGCTATGCTGGCTTTCCATTGTGTTTTTCATTTCATTTACCTCATTTTAAATAACTGTCATTTCCATTTGCATTTTCCTCACTTCTTCTATCATGTCCACTTGTATTTTATTGATTTTGCATTCCATTGCTTCTTTGAATTCCTTATATTATTCAATATTTTCAAAATGAAAATATTGAAGAACCTGGGAATCATGAAAATACACAGAAACCCACTGTCAACACTTTCTCACTGCCAGGAATGAACTATGAGCAGAGATCTAGGAGTAAACACTGAGCACCACAGGGTACAGCCCAAAAACCAAAAAAAAGGAAAAGAAAAGAATCGCTAGTCAGTATTGTTCATGGCACAATATCTTGTGATTTCTACTATAGTATTAATCATACATATTAATTATTGAGTAATTAATAATACACATTAATCATACATATTAATTATTGAATAATTAATCAAACACATCAATATGTATTCATCCTACATATTAATTATTTATGCATATTAATTGATTGATAATTAATAATACATATTAATTGTTGACTGAATTCTTTGTTTCCTCTACTACACAGTTTCTTAATACAGATCATACTTATTTCTAATGAATATTTAGCATAAAATATTTTGCTTGGGATGATTAATGTTAACAAGTGTTGTTTAAATAAATGAGTAAAAATGAATTAATTTTCAACATTTAGAGGGGTAGTTTGGAATCTACCCCCTATATTTTTTTCCAAAAATTTCTTTTAAAATTTAATCATTAAATTGAATACTCTATTCTCTGTCTGAAATGAAGCTATTCGTTTCATTTCCTTCAGCTACTTTATACTCATAAAATATTTCTTTTCATCATTCTAATCAATATTTATTCAAAGCCACATGGTATGTATTCTAGGATCTTTGGGGTTTCCAAAGAACCTATCATTGAATGATGTTTTTATAAATCAGGCTAATATCCTCTGTGATTATCAGTCACACTCTCAAGTCTAGAAAAAAATTTTTTATTAAATGAACATTTCTTATTAAAGAATAAATTCTTATCAAATGAATATCAATGGAGATTTATTTTCAACAAATGAATAAAAAACTAAACAGAACAGCTAAGCGTAGGTATTGAAGTAAGAGATCTGAATGACCTGAATCTCATGTTTTCTTCTCTATATATTAAAAAATAATTATTCTGTAAGAAGTATTTCATGCCCTCCAACCTCTCTGTGAAGATATAATTGGGACTCCCTGAAATGTGTCTATATACTAGATATTCCATGAGAAGGAATGATAGAGAGATAGGCAAAAGAGAATCAGTGGTATATTTCATGATTCCAGGACAGTATGATTAATAGGAGAGATAGCTGAGTAAGACACAGGTAAATAATCCTTCAAAATAAAGAAGAGAAAGGATCAATAACCCTTCCTTTTCTGTCACTATGAAGTGAAGTTATCCTGTCACTCCCAAGGTCACAAGAGATGCAGCTTTGAAAGTTTTTCTCCTAATGTTTACTTTCTCATTCTCTTTTCTCCAAAGAATGCCTTTGGCTGATAAACAACCTGTCTCTCCAAATAACACAGATGGAGCCAAAATGGTGGCCATTAAAAACAAAAAGAGAGAAAAGGAATATGTAGCCAAAATTTACCCGGTCAATTTACGATTTACCCAAAATTATTATAGGTTCCAGGCTCAAACTAAGGGCATTTAATACATTTTTGTAAGTGAACTTACCTAATATAGTACAACGGAGGCGTTTTGGTCTAGAGTAAATATGAAACATTTGAATAAAAATCTACTGAAATGAGTGTACATAAATTTATTTTTGTTTTTCAACAGGAATTTATTGAGTGCCACCTATTCCCCAGGCACTCTCTGGGACACAGAAATAAAAATATGGACAACATTTATAAAACCCAGTCCCCATGGAGCTCGTATTAGAATGCAAGAGTCCCAGCAAGCGACTAAATAAGTGAAATTGATAATAGGTTCCATGTGAGAAATACTAAGGAGAAAAACAATGCAGCAGAAGTAAATGGGAGTGCTGGGGGCAGAAAAGGTCATTAAACTGACTGTAGAAAGCTTCGCTGAGCTGATATGTGACTAAATCCTGAAGGACAATCGTCTAGAATCAGAGAACCATCAGAGTCAACCGTCTAGAAAGAAAGTAGAGTGGCTGGGATTTTAGAGGCACAAGCATAATTATGAGTGAAGGATGAAACAATAGACACAGACTAGAAAGTTTGTTTAAGGAAAAGTCATGTGGGGCCTGGTAGACAAGGCAGAAGGTAGCATTTTTTCTAAAATGAAATGGGAAGCTATTGAGGAGTTGTTTCTTGTGACTGCCAAGACATGACTTCAGCTTTAAAGAGTGTTTTTGTAGGGGGAGTGTTGTGTATACACGTGATACAGGATGCAAATTAAGCAAGAGTGTATTTGTAGAGGAGTGTTGTGTATACACGTGGTACAGAATGCAAAATAAGCAAGAATGTATTTGTAGGGGAGTGTTGTGCATATACATGGTACAGAATGCAAATTAAGCAAAGGTAACGTGTTGCTCAATATGATCTCAAACTAGATTTTAAATATCAAATATTTACATTGATTCAAGGAAAGCTATTCAAATGAAACCATTTCATAAAGAGGATGCTGTTGTAAAATATACTCTATGGGGAAATGTCTGGGTTTCTTGAACTACAGTGTAGAATCTCTATTAACTTTGCAAAGACATCAGACAATCTATATCTTTTGTGTATGAGTGTTTGAACTTTTACAGAAATTGATGATGTTAAAATTATTGTTATTAGTTCTTAGAGTATAATTCTTTTAAACGCCTTTAATTTGCTGAAAACAAATGCTTAGCTTCTAGGGATGAAATTATGAACTATTCAGGCAAAAGAGACGGGCTATTGGGTGAGGGGTTAGATGTAGCATGATGGGTCATAGGTTAATTGTCACAACTGAGTGACATGTACACAGCGGTTCATTTAACTTTTCTTGTATACATGTTCGAAACTTTCCACAGTAAAACATATTAGAAATAAAATTAACTGGATATTTATATAAAATAAACTATTCTATAAGTAAATATGATATGATGTATAGAAGTAATGTTTGGGTACTAATGTAATATAAAAAAGCAATGACATTTTCTTTAAAGGACTTATTTGAATCTCATTGATTCCTATTTGTGATATTCAAGGCACGTAAGCAGTTTGGTATAGTAGAATAACTATTTATTTGGGAAGCAGAACCCTCATTGTAGACTCCTCTTTGCCCCCAAATGACTTTGCAGCCTTGGGCTAGCAACATCAGAATCTGTGGAGTTTTGCTTCCTCCTCTAATTATACAGAGCAGCTAGAACATCTGGTCTCTAAGTTTTTCATCCATATCTAAGGCATTTTTGTAATCGATGATTTGTATTTTGACATTAGTACCTGCCTTAAAACAAGTTTATGCTACTAAATTGTGGAAATCATGGCACCTACATAGAATCCCAGGAGATCAAGAAAACTGCCTAAGAATGAGATAATCCCATTATTTCAATTCCAAATTCTTTTCACAAGCAACTAAATAATAAAATATAAAGAATGATTCCCCTTAGCTAGGGTCTGAAAACTTTTTTCTGTAAAAAGTCAAACAGAATATATTTTTGGTTTGAAGGCCAGAAAGATAGTATTGATACAAGGTTTTTGCTATGCATGTGACTGGCTCCTGTTCCAATTCCTGGGTTAATCTATGATCCCCAAGCATTGCCAGCAGTCATTTCTGATATTAGAATCAAGAATATCCCATAGGTATTCCTGTGTGATGTCCCAACCCCCAGAAAAGAAAAGAAAGAAAAATATTCTAGGTTTTGCTGCCCATAAGATCTTTGTGTTAACTTCTCCCCTTTGCTTGTATTATTTAAGATCAACCACAGGAATATATAAACTAATAGAGGTCCATAAGTTCCAAATATCTTTATTTATACAATGCAATAGATGGTACTTGATCCAAGAGCTAATGATTACTGATCTTAGCTTATTAGCATAATCAGTATAATCTTAGATTATTAGTATATAATAACCCTAAATTAATCTGACAATAATATAGAGATAGTGCATTCATTCAGAACCTTCATTTTCTTGTATCATAATTGTGACCATGAGTAACAATTAAATCTAATTCTGCAGGTTTTCATATTCCAGGTAGCTTCATTATCTCATTACTTCTTCTTCAGTGCAAGTCCCAGCATCCCTTGCTTGGACTGTTAAACTGTGCTTCCAGTTTTTCCCTGTAGCAATCCATTTGTTATTCAAAAGCCAGGGAGATTTTTCTGATTGTGAAATTCAATCTTGTTAATGTTCTGTTTGAAATCTCCCGGGGCATTAGTGGTCATATAGATTGCTCAATTGCTTGAAGCACTTGCTTTGTATGCAGGAGACCCAGGTTCAATTCTGGTATTGCAAGGTCCCCCAAGGACTGTCAACAGTGACCACCAATCACTGACTTGGGAATAGCTCCTGATGATTGCTTGTGAGACCCTCAAACAAAAGCTAAAGCAATAAATGGAGTGATAGTCCAGGGGTAGGGCATTTGTCTTGCACACGGCTGGCCTGTGCCTCCCGGGTTCTATCCCCGGCATTCCCGAGCACCTAGGAGTAATTCCTGAGTGCAGAGCCAGGAGAAACCCCTGAGAATTGCTGGGTGTGACCCAAAAAAGCAAAAAAAAAATTAAAAATAAATAAATAAAATAGTCTAAAACTGGATACAACCAAAATATTCCTCAAATAGGAGTATTTAAACAAAAGGATGAACACCCATACAATAGAGCATCCTTCAGCCATAAAAAAGATTGATAAACCACTATACACCACAACTTGAATTAATCTTGAAAATGGTTATGCTAAATTAAAGAAGATAGTCATGAAAGAACACATTCTGTACAATTCTATTGCTATAAAATATCCATTAGTCAGAAGGAAAGAGAGACATAGAATGACTGCATTTATTTACATGACATAAATATATCAGGTGATCTTGCCAAAAGTGGAAATTACCACAAACATGAGGGAGTCAGAGGTTAGGTAAGACAGAGAAGGGAACATGTGTGAATAAATGTCGAAAGTGCTGATACCAACATAGAACTGAACATTAAATACAGGCAAAAAAAATGCACATGATGGCTTCCAAGTGTATGTTGTGCAACCCACAATGTGTAGGAGAAGGAAGGGAGAGAGAGGGAGAAAGAAAAGGGATAAAGAACCTGCCATTTAGGCAGGCTATGGGGGGAGGGAGGGAATTGGGGACATTGGTGGTGGGATATGGGCACTGGTGGAGGGCGGGTGCTGGAACACTATGTGACCGAAACCTCCAAACATGAACAACGTTGTAATTGTATATCTCACGGTGGTATAATAAAGTATTAATTAAAATAAAATAAAATAAAATATCCATAATAGACAAATTTATAGTGATCTTAATAACTAATAGTTGCTGGGGTTAAATGGAGGAGGAAATTGGGGTAATTAAAATTGGAACTAATTGCTAATAAATATATGTTTTAGTTTGGGCTGATGGAGATTTTCTGTAATTCGCAGTGATAGTTACATAACATAGTGAATATATTGAAAACACTGGCGTGGTATTTACTTTTAATTTTTTATTAAAGTATCATGACTTACAAAGCTATTCTATTTGGGATTTAGAAATACACTATGTTCCAACCAATCCCACCACACAAATGTCGTCTTCTTCCCTCCACCAGGGTTCTCAGTTTCTCTCCACCTGCATCCCTTCCTCCTCAATCTTCAACCTTCATAAACACATTTAAAATTTTGGTTGTTGAAGTTTGGATCTCTTGTTTGTATTGTTATTTATCTGTGGTGTCAATATTTAGCTATACCACTCCTTTACACCACCAATGTACTTGGACCCCCTTAACTCCGCTCACCACTTCCCATCTATCTCTTCTTGCCCTCAATTTTTTTCCTCTGTCCTTCTCCTACCTATACTCAGGTCAAGGGTGATCTAAGTGACCCTTCTTGTAAACTTTGCATTACCTCATCTATGGCATATATATTCTTATATATGCCACATGTATGTGAGAACATTTTTGTGTTTGTGCTTCTCCAGGCTTATTTCATTTAGATGATATCTTCCAGTCCTATTTATGTCACAGTGAATTGCATGATTACAACAGTTGTGCAGTATTCCATTATGCATATATACCCCATCTGCATGAAAAGTGATCATCCTTTGTTATTAAGGAAATAAAAATCAAGACTACAATGATATAGTTATCTCACACCAATGAAAATAGCATGTACCAAAAACACCGAGACCAATCCATGTTGGCAGGGGTGTGGTGGGGAGAGGATCTCCCCACTCACTGCTGGTGGGAATCTTTCCTGACTCAATCTTTGTGGAAAATGATATGGACATATCACAGTGAACTAATAATTAGCCACCATATGAGCCAGCAATTCTACTTCTGGGTCTCACAACCAAGACACAAAAGCAATTCATTGAGAAAGGTATATTCACACCATCCACCTAAGCACTTAGCTAAGATATAGAATTATCTAAGATATGGAATTAACCTGGCTATCCAGAGATAGATAAGTAGAATATTTATATTCTTAAAACTATTTTATGAACTATTTAATAAAATGCTGAAATTAATAACAAAACTGTTATAAAACAAAACTGATAAAAATCCTTCAATGGTTTCCGACACCCCTGACTCTCAGGCTCTCAATTATATGACCCTTTCCAAAAATTCAACCCAGCTACTCTGCCTCCTTATTTTCAGACTTCCATGACTGTATTTTTAATACTATCCATACCTGTATTTTAATACTTCCATACCTGCCTGTATTTTAATACTATGAGCTCATTGAGCTCAGACCCCATATTTACCTTTCTCTTTACCTGTAATACATATTTAACATATCATCATGTAACTATTTCTTACTCAACTTCTTTATCTTCTTCCAAATATCACCTCTTAAAAGAGGTATTTTCTGAATCCCATGTTCTTTGTCTCATCATTTACACAGCAGTTGCTTGTTTATCATTCTTCTTCCACATTGTCATTTGGAATGACATCACTTACATATATCTGTTAATAACATTATAGTATGAGTTCTTTAAAGGCAGAGTAATTTTATCTTATCCACTACTCTTTCCAAGCACCTAAAACAATACTTGGCATTTATTAGACATTCAACATGCAATAAATAAATGAAAATTATCTTTTCATGTTTTGTATCTTTGAAACATATACTTCTTAAAATGGATTCATGCTACATACTGTACTGATTAGTGTTTCCAAACTAATGGTGGTATGGTATGTTTAAAGCAAGTGGTATGGCTTTAAACAGTATACTGGATTATACCCCTAAATGGTTTAATGGTTCTAGTACACTAAGTATATTTTGACTTACATTACAGTACTGGATAGATGGATAGGTTTGCAAACCCTTTAACCTTTCATTCCAAAACCCAGATTTACAGAGGTGCTATCATTTGCCAGATCTTGCTATTCTCATTTTCCTGAAGGCCTCTTTAGCCTCTTTAGATTAGTCAGCCTAAGCATAAAAGAATCACGATCACGATCACGATCTTCCCGTTCATCATCTATTTGCAAGAGCGGGCACCAGTAATATCTCCATATGTCCTGTCTCATGCCAGTAGAGCCAAGGGCATCGGCTTGCTACAGGAACATAAAGAGCCTCAAACCATTATATTAGGTCATGGGAATACTGAAAAAAAATCTTTTGATCTTTAAAGGAAAACTCTTGGAAGCACATGCTTATCTGCCGCCATTTTCTTAGCTTGAATTCAGTTATGTGGATACACCTTGATGCATAGAATTGTGAGTAGCCTTGTTGTCATCTGGGCAAAACTGCCTCAAATTACAGCTATTCTCTTGGAGCAAATACAGGGGCTTTTGTTAGAGAGCAACTTTTATAAACCTCAGCAGCTCCACCTGCCAGGCAGCAGTAGCTATAATAAAATACACTATACTAAACTAACTATACTAAACTAACTACACCAAACTAACTATACTAAAGTGCACTTCATCAGGAAAAGAGGCATAACTTGCACTTCAAATAGTCATAAAATAACTATTATCACTGTATGTAAATTACTGAACGCTTTAAAGAGTTACCTGAGTGGCACGAAAGGAAGTCTTTTATATTATGCTTTTACTGATCTATACTTATAATAATCTACTTATTTAGAGGTTTTTAAAAATTTTTTTTGTTTTGTTTTTGGGATTAGTCCTCACTCTGCACTCAGAAATCACTCCAGGTGGGGATCATATGGGATGCTGGGAAATGAACTCGGGTTGGCCTCATTCAAGGCTCTCGATCTGCTTGCTGTACTATCCCTCTGGCCAAGATTACTTATTTTTGCAAGGAAAAATAAAATTCTGGTCCGCTGTTTTCCAATTACTCTAAAACTCTGGTTTCTCTTCTGTGGACTTCCTCTTACAATTCTCAGTGCCTCATCTGAGACTGTCCTGTTTGTGCCATATTTTTAAAGAAAATTTATTTATTGTAAGAGAAGAAAGCAGCCTCTGAAATATGCACACCAGATTTTTTTAATCATGTAAAATGTTACCCTAGTAAAAGTTACATAGATTTCTATAGTCACAAAAAATACAATATAGAATGGAACATTGAACAAGGGTTTTTCCTGTATCATTATAGCACTAGTAGAATTTTATTTATGCATGAATAATTCAAGAACCTAATTTTCAGTACCAGTTTCAACCTTCTTTCCTAATTTTCTCAGATCTTCTAAAAAGAAGAAAGGTGCCAAGAGTTTAGATATATTTTATTCATTTTTTTTCAAGCTGAAGGAAGTGGGGTTATTGTCAAATATTAGGAGATAGAAAAGAGAAGCCAATGGATAAATAATCTAACACATAGACATTTGGTCTCTAAATGAGGGAGAATTTATAGTCTGAGTCACATAGTG
>JAJIBD010012337.1:0-31640 GCA_021461705.1 Cryptotis parvus
TTCTCTCTCTCTCTCTCTCTCTCTCTCTCTCTCTCTCTCTCCTCACTTTTTACACTTGCAAGTGTGAATTATTTTTTTTCTTCTCAATTTGTATTTTAATTGAATCACTGTAAGACACACAGTTACAAAGCTGTTCATGATTGGGTTTCAGTTGTGCAGTGTTCCAACACCCGTCTCTCCAC
This sequence comes from Cryptotis parvus, assembly GCA_021461705.1. Taxonomy (NCBI): domain Eukaryota; kingdom Metazoa; phylum Chordata; class Mammalia; order Eulipotyphla; family Soricidae; genus Cryptotis; species Cryptotis parvus. Next base: position 183 of record JAJIBD010012337.1, read on the forward strand.
GGTGCACATTTCCCAGCACCAATGTCCCGCTTCCCGCCTGCCACCCCAACCTGCTTCTATGGCAGGCCTCTCTCTCTCTCTCTCTCTCTCTCTCTCTCTCTCTTTTTTTCCCTCTCTCTCCCTCTCTTGCCTCTCTCTCTTTCCTTCCCTCCCTCCCTCTCTCTCTCTCTCACTCTCTCTCTCTCCCTCCCTCCCCTCCTTCCCTCCCTCCCCCCTCTCTATCTCTCTTCCCACCCACCCTGTCTTTTTTCTGAGCCTTATAGTTTGCAATACAGGTATTTGTAAGGTTATCATGTATTGGGGCCGGAGTGATAGTCCAGCAGGTAGGGGCGTTTGCCTTGCACGCAGCTGTCCTGGGTTCGATCCCGGTATCCCATATGGTCCCCTGAGCACTGCCAGGGAGTAATTCCTGAGTGAAGAGCCAGAAGTAACCCCTGAACATTGCTGGGTGTGACCAAAAAAGCAAAAAAAAAAAAGAAAGATTATCATGTATATTACTTTTTAATTACTTTTTTAATTTTTTTATTGAATCACTGTAAGATACACAAAATTGTTCATGTTTGGTCGTGCGATGTTCCAACACCTGTCGTACAATGTTCCAACACCTGTAGCTTCACCAATGTGTATTTTTTTCTCACCAATGACCCCAGTCTCCCTCTAAGTATTGCCCCCCTGCCTCTATGGCAGCACTTCTCCGTCTCTGTCTCTCTCTCTCCCTGGGTGCTGTGGTTTGCAATACAGGTACTGAGAGGTTGTCCAGCTTATCTCTTTGCCTCCTTTCTGCACTTAGTTTTTTTCTCCACAATCTGTGGGTTCTGGCCAACGAGTTGCCAGCAACACACAGTCCTAGGATAACTTCCTGAGAATATCCTCTTCCACCTCTCCTTTCGTTCCCATAAATTTAGTAGCGAGTAGTCACTTTCCGCAGCTGTTGCTACTCCCCAGTTGGGGAGAAGCCGGGCTTGTTGTGGGGCCTGGTATTTCTGGGTTGACGGAATGATCTAGGTTCGCACCTCAAACTCTGCTAAGTCGGTGTGAGCTTGAGAGGGGCGCCTTTGCAGCTCTTCTCAAAGGGCCTCCATTTGTCCAGCGGCTGAGGATTCCCACTTGGTTTGCTTCATGGTCTTACAGAATATTTCTACCTACACACTTTCAAGCAGTTGTATTGGAAATGCTCTAAAACCAGGATTCTTTCCCAGATGGTCGTGATTTTGTTTTATCAGAAGTCTTCGGGTCATATGCATGGTGCCTGGGCTACCGGTGACTCTGTGCTGGAACTGTGGGTGCTCCAGGCAGTGCTCAGGAAACCATGAAATGGGACTGTGGGTTCTCCAGGCAGTGCTCAGGAAACCATGAGATGGGGCGGTGGGTGCTCCAGGCAGTGCTCAGACCATAGTGGGGGGGCCCGGGCAGGCCAGGAAACAGAGATGGGACTGTGGGGCTCCGGGCAGTGCTCAGGAAACCATGAGATGGGGCGTTGGGTGCTCCAGGCAGTGCTCAGGAAACCATAAGATGGGGCGGTGGGTGCTCGGGCAGTGCTCAGGAAACCATGAGATGGGACTGTGGGTGCTCCAGGCAGTGCTCAGGAAACCATGAGATGGGGCGGTGGGTGCTCCAGGCAGTGCTCGGAAACCATAAGATGGGGTGGTGGGTGCTCCGGGCAGTGCTCAGGAAACCATGAGATGGGACTGTGGGTGCTCCAGGCAGTGCTCAGGAAACCATGAGATGGGGCGGTGGGTGCTCCAGGCAGTGCTCAGGAAACCATGAGATGGGGCGGTGGGTGCTCCAGGCAGTGCTCAGGAAACCATGAGATGGGACTGTGGGTGCTCCGGGCAGTGCTCAGGAAACCATGAGATGGGACTGTGGGTGCTCGGGCAGTGCTCAGGAAACCATGAGATGGGACTGTGGGTGCTCCGGGCAGTGCTCAGGAAACCATGAGATGGGACTGTGGGTGCTCCGGGCAGTGCTCAGGAAACCATGAGGTATTGAAGACTGAACCGGGCCTACCTGCATGGCATGTGCTCCAACCCTTTGAGCTGTCTCCCCAGCAACCCCTGTCCCCATCCTCTCTGGGCCTTTAAATCGGAACTCTCTGGAATATATAATATATATTAGTATATATAAATATACTAATATATATTAGTATATACTAATATATAGTATATACTCTGGTCCATCGGTTGCCTCCAAGTTGCATATTTATATATATAAATATATATATATTAGTATATATAAATATACTAATATATTAGTATTAGTATATACTAATATATATTAGTATATACTATATATTAGCATATAACCAGAAAAATATACTAATATATAGTATATACTAATATACTAGTACATTTATATATACTAATAATATATTAATATATATATAAATATGCAACTTGGAGGCAACTGATGGACCAGAGTCATTACTGACTGGATCCCCATGGGACATCAAAGATCACGTGGCTGCCCACCTACAAGATGGTGGTCAGACTTCTTTGTTAAGACCCTGAACGAATGGTTTGAGGCTCTTCATATTCCTGGAGCAAGCAGATGCCATTGGGCTACACTGGCACGTGATAGGGTCAAATGGAAATATTACTGGTCGCCCAATTGAGCAAATCAACAAATCAAATAGTGGGATATTAAGTGATCAAGTGACATATAAATATAATATATACAAATATATATTAGTATATATTAATATAATAACGTATTAGTATATATATAAAATGAAAAAATACATTTGCATTTTAGACACTCGGAGGGGTTACATAAGCGGGATGAGTTTTTGTATTCCTACTCTTCCCTAACTTCCCTAACTTTTTTATTTTTTTCTTTTGGGCCACACCCGGCAAAGCTCAGGGGTTACTCCAGGCTCTGCACTAAGGAATATCTTCGGATGTGACCTAAAAAGCAAAAACCTAAGTAAGTAAATAATAAAAAAAAAATCCTCAATCCCATTTCATCCTGACAACACAAGAGGGTTTTTGTTTCGATGTATGATACCAGGGACGGAGGCGGCCTCGACCCTGAGATGAGCCTTCAGTGGATTTTCCTTGTTGAGAGTCACTCAGAGCCAGGCACAGATTTGAGGGTTATTGAGGATTTATTTATTTATTTTTTTTGGTGGTGTTCAGTCATACATCGTTCCAACATTGTACTCAGGGCCTCACACATGAGAGGGAAGTGCTCTATCGCTGAGTTGAATTCCTGGCCCTTAGGAATCAGGAGCTTTTTGGCTTTTATTTATTGTTTTTATTGGGGGAGGGGTAGGGGGTCACAATGGGTGGTGACCAAGGATCACTTCTGACATGCATGGTACCTGGGCTACTGGTGACTCTGAGCTGGGACTGTGGGTGCTCCAGGCAGTGCTCAGGAAACCATGAGATGGGACTGTGGGTGCTCCAGGCAGTGCTCAGGAAACCATGAGCTGGGACTGTGGGTGCTCCAGGCAGTGCTCAGGAAACCATGAGCTGGGACTGTGGGGCCCAGGCAGTGCTCAGGAAACCATGAGATGGGGCTGTGGGTGCTCAGGCAGTGCTCAGGAAACCATAAGATGGGGCTGTAGGGCCCCCAAATAAAAAACCTTTATCCTCTGATTCAGTGAAAATGACACTGACCAGCTGTGCTCAGGGACTGTTCTCGGTTGCATGCTCAGGAGAGGCCCTAGTGATGTGTGGGGACCTTCTGGGTTATATGAGGATTCAAGTTAGGGTCTGTGGCATTACGAGGCAAGCTCCTAACCCCTGTACCATCTCTCTGGCCTAACAGTTTGAAATCTGCTATTTTAAAGTTGGCGTTTATGCCGTTTCCCTGATGACTCGCGTTCGCCCCGTCTCTGTTCTCTGCTCTGTCCATGCCCTGTAATTGGACCAGCTCGGTTGTGGCGTCCACACACCTCAGCCACGGTGCGGCGTGGGGTCCACACTGCAGTTGGAGCGCTCACAGGGCCGACAGGATGGGCTTCCTAGGGCTTTGTAGCCTTCCATCATTCGATGTGAAAAGACTCACCCTACATCGTCCTTTTCTCCCCAGCCGCCAGGGGAGTTTTTACCGCTGGAGTTATAGCCAACATGGGTTGAAGTGATAAAATGAAAACGGTGCAGCTCCATCAAGTAGAGAGACCGTCTCACCCTGTCTCCAGGTTGCAGCAGCGCCTTCAGGCCCGGGCCTGGACAGCGCCAGCCCGTTCCGGAATTCGCCCCTGGTGGCTGGAGTGTGAATTGCACCTGCGTTCCACATCAGGGACTCAGGAACTTTGGTGTGTCAAAACTCAGGGTCTGTGTGTGTGTGTGTGTGTGGGGGGGCGGTGTGTGTGTGTGTGTGTGTGTGTGCCTGCGTGCCGCTTGCTCTTACTTTTTCCATTTCTGTTAATACAGCATAATTAATTTTTGGCTTCCAAATTTTTCCGCCCATGCAAGGAAATAGGAGATTTACTTTTATTATTATTTTTTGTATTATTATTATTATTATTATTATTATTACTACTACTACTATTTTGCTTTTTGGGTCACTCTCAGCAATGCTCAGGGGTTGATCCCGGCTCTGCGCTCAGGAATTACTCCTGGCGGTGCTCGGGAACCATAGAGGATGCCGGGGATGGAACCCAGATCGGCTGCGTGCAAGACAAATGCCCTACCCACTTTGCTATCGCTCCGGCCCCAGAGATTTACTTTTAAAAAATAACGTATTGTCCTTGGGAGCACCCCAGGATGTTTCTCCCCACTTTCAAAGGGAATCGCCTAAGCGTCCACAGTTCCATGGTGGAGGCATGCAGCACAGAATGAGAACAGTGACTTTATGTTATTTGGGGGTGGGGTGGGGCGGGGGTTGGGCCATAGCTGCCCATGCTCCACTCTCAGGAATCCTCCTGGCGGGCCTGAAGGACCATGTGGGATGCCGAGAATTAAACCCAGGTCTGCCGCATTCTAGGCAAGTGCCCGCCCGCTGGGCTATGCCCTGGCTCTATGTCTCACTGGAAGTTTGACTCTGGCTTGACCACAGAGAGGATACTGCAGAGCTTGTGGCTCTAACAGCGTGTGTGTGCATGTGTGTGTGTGTGTGGGGTGTGGTGGTGTGTGTGCATGTGTGCGGCGTGCATGCGTGTGTATGCGCATGTGCGTGTGCATGTGTGTGGTGTGTGCATGTGTGTGCGTGTGGTGTGTGCTTGTGTGTGCATGCGTGTGTGTGCATGCGTGTGCGTGTGTGCATGTGTGTGGTATGTGTGTGGTGTGTGCATTTATGCGTGTGTGTGCATGTGCGCGTGTGTGTGTGCGGCGTGCATGTGTGTGTGTGTGTGTGTGTGTGTGTGTGTGTGTGTGGTCCAGTCTCCAGCCTCCCCTCCTTCCTGCCTTCCAGTTCCTTAGGCTCATCCATCCAGACAGGGTTTCCCCTGGAACTGCGCTTCTTCGGTGATGGCTCCACTCTTCCCCTGCCTGTTTTGCTGTTCCTCATTCCCAGCAGCGGCGGGTGTGCACCTGTGCTCACTGGCTGCTTCCCATCTACAAGACACCAGCAGGCTGGTCACAAGTTGAATTTTTTTAAAAGATAATTTTTTAAATCTGCTCTGTGAAACCGTTCAGAATGTTCTTGGCTTTCTTTTCTCTGATTCCTAAGTCACTTTTTGTTTTGGGGGTCACAACCAGCAGTGTTCAGGGCTTACACCTGGCTCTGTACTTGGACATCACTCCTGTTGAGGTTTGGGGAACATAAGGGATGCTGGGGATTGAACCCGGGGTGGTCACGTGCAAGGCAAGTGCCTGCCTGTTTGCTTTTGGGGTCACACCTGGTGATGCTCAGGGGTTGCTCCTGGCTCTGCACACAGGAATTACTCCTGGCGGTGCTCAGGGGACCATATGGGATGCTGGGGATCGGACCCAGGTGGTGAACTTTCTACCATATGCAAGGCAAATGCCCTCCCTGCTGTGCTATGGCTCTGGTCCCCTTATTCTCTGTTTAAAGAGATGTCGCTGGTGAATCTAGATGTCATGTTAGGACTTTTATTTTTTTTCTACACCCTTTCTTTAAACAACGACTCTGCTTCCTTTGCTGTTGGTAATCAGTGGAACTCACTTGCACTTGAATTCCTCCATTCACCCAGATATTCCAGAACATTTGCTCTTTCATTCTAATTAGGTCATTCCTTTGTTAAATTGTTAAAATAGCAACCTTGGGGTAGAAACAAGAATCAGGAATTGAAGTGATATTGAGTCCTTGAAGAGAGCCAAGTTAGTGGAGGGGAGTCTGGTGAGTGGGGCCATACCTGTCAGTGCTCAAGGCTTACTCCTGGCTCTGCCTTCAAGGATCACTCCTGGTGGGGTTCAGGAGGCCATATTTGGTGCTGGGGACCAAGCCAGAGTTGGCTGCATGCAAGTATCCAAAACATATTAGGCTCCCAGAAAAATCTTTAGAGAATGAACAAAGGCGTGCATGAATTAGGAGACCCAATAATAAAAATGGTCAAGTTTGAATAATTCTGAGTAGCATTGATGAAAATTCCTCCTTCCTTCCTTTCCCTTCCCTCTGACTTCTTTTCCCTATTTCTTTGACTGAGTGGTTGTAGACAGGGTGGTTTGGGGAGGTGTGATCTCCATTCTTAGGGGCATGTGTGTGTGTGTGTGTGTGTGTGTGTGTGTTGCAGTGGGACACCCAGAGGTGCTCAGGCCTTACTCCTGTCTCTACACTCAATGATCACTCCTGGTGGGTTTAGGGAAAATATAGGATGCTGGGGGTTGGAAACAAGGTCATTACTATAGCCCGGGGAGGCCAGTTTTAGCCCGAGGATAGGAGCACTTGTCACCACGTGATTATGATGGGAATAATCATAATAATAACATAGGGCCGAGCGAAGCCCAGCGGGTAGGGCGTTGCCTTGCAGCGCGGCCTCTGCCCAGCCAGGGTTCGATCCCGGCTCCCATATGGTCCCCCAAGCACCACCAGGGTAATCCGGGCAGAACCAGGGAGTCCCTGAGCATGCTGGGTGTGACCCAAAACAAAAAATAATAATAATCATAACCTTTCACTTTGAAGGCAGGATAAGTGTGGAAGAGAAGTAGGAATGAATTATTTCCTGGCTGGAGTGAGGACCGCTATTATCTGACTAGCTCATGGAAAAATTAAGTAAAAGCCAGCATAAACAAGGGCCAAAGCGATAGTGCAGTGGGCAGGGCACCTACCTTGCATGTGGTAGGCCTGGGTTTGATCCCCAACATACCCCATTATGGTTTCCCAAGAAAAACCAGGAGTGAACCCTGAGGCCAGAGTCAGGAGAAAGCCCAAATCACTGTTGTATGTACCCCCAAAATTAAGCAAATAAGCAAAAAGAATCAGCAGAAATAGAGCTTTTTTTCACTTAAAAAGAAAGTAGAGGACGAGAAAGAGCGGGCACAGGAATTGTGGCACTTGCCTTGCATGTGGCGAACTCTGTCCTTTCCTCACTCACCACATGTGGTTCCCAAACCCTGCCAGGGTGATCCCTGAGTACAGAGCTTGGGTAACCTCTTAGCACCACTGAGTGCAGTCCAAATCACCCCCAAAGTAAAAATAAAGTCATATAAAATACTGGGAGTGGGCAAGGATGCGTTTCAAACAATAGACACATCGGTGGAGCCGATGGCCCAAAAGATAGCAACAATAAGAAAAGAGAAATTTGTAGATATCCTAAATGGATTTTTCAGTTTACTAAATGTGTTTACAATGGGAGGAAAGCACATATAGTGCAATGTCAACCCTCTGACCATTGTCATCATCGAGCACCTTAACTATTTTGGGGGGGCTCTCAAGTGGTCTTTGGAGCCCACCTGTGAATCTCAACCAACCAGGTCATACCTTTCCAGTCCTGCAGTGCTTGGGCTTACCTGGGCCACCCAAGGGATGCTGGGAGCCTCTCAGGGCTGCTCAGGGTACTATGTAGTGCTCAGGGTACTATGTAGTGCTCAGGGTACTATGTAGTGCTCAGGGTACTATGTAGTGCTCAGGGTACTATGTAGTGCTCAGGGTACTATGTAGTGCTCAGGGTACTACTATGTAGTGTACATATACCCTAACCACTGTACTATCTTCTAGGTCCCTCTTAACCAGTTTTAAGAGCATCATCCACAGAACGTTAACACTTTTGACTGACCTTCAGCTGCGTCTCTGACCAAACAAATTCTATTCACATTCATTCATTTCCCGTCTTGTTCCTCCTCAGCCCCCATGAGCCTCCTCGCTCTACTTCCTGTTTTTATGAGTCAGTCTTCACTAGGTCTAATCTCTGGTGGAATCACACAACCTTTGTTCTTTCATGTCTGGCTACTTTAACTCACCTTCAAGTCCTGAAGTTCGTTCACCTTGTGGCCTGCTCTCTGGGTGCCTCTCTTTGGTCAGCTTCTTCATGAGCAAGACCCCCACGGAATCGCGAACTCCACACAAGGCTCATCCGCTCGCCCATGGGCAAACAGCTGAGTCACTTTCAATTGTGCAGACACTGCCACTGAATACGGGAGCAAATGTCATGTCACTGCCCTGCCTTTGGTTCTTTCCACTTCATCAAGCAATTTGGAACGGCCTAATTTGATGTGGGAGATCTCCGATGGGGAAGCGGATGTTAAAGGTAATTGCTGCTGAGACCACTGGGATATGTGGGTGTGAGTCTTGCTGCCTGCAGTGCTCCAGGTCTAGTAGCGCTTGGAAAGTGGCTAGATCCAGAACATCTTGGCTCAGGTCAACTGCTGAACCAGGAGCTGTGTGGAATCCCCAGAGTTGAAATGCATGGGTTGGTGCCACTTTTTTTTTTTTTGGCTTTTTTTGGGTCACACCAGTGATGCTCAGGCGTTACTCCTGACTCTGCACTCAGAAATTACTCCTGGCAGTGCTCAGGGGACCCTATGGGATGCTGGGGATCAAACCCAGGTCAGCAGTGTGCAAGGCAATGCCCTACTGCTGTGCTATCACTCCGGCGCCTACATTCTTTAGTCCTTCCTGTATCCCACTGCCCGTTTGTAACCAGGTCCGTGAATCCTGCTTCCCACATTCAAACATTTTCTCCTCCTTTCCCTCTGCTTCTGACCCGTCATTTGACTTGAGGCTGAGCCCTGCAGCCATACATATCCCCTGACAGTTCATTTACCTGGAGGAATTCAAAAGCAAGCCCATCGCGGGGTGTCTCAATTAAACCCCATCTGGCAGAGAATTCATTTCAGACTGCCACAAGCAAGCACGTGAAATAAACAAACAATAAAAGGGGGCCAGGTTTTAGTTTGGGGGTTGAGACCCGGTAAGCCGCAAGAAAACCCAAGTATGTGAAAAGAATCGCTAAGTGACTGACAAATAGGCTTAAGTGATTGAAACTGGCACCGTGGTTGTGCTCTGCTTAAAGAGCATGCTTTGCTTCGGCTACATTTCTAAATACCTGCGGTATATTTGTAAACATGGCAATCTAACAGGTTACTGAACAGCAACATTCGTGTGCAAATTAGCATAAATGAGGATTTAACAGCTGATTGCACAGCGTGAATGACAGGAACTGGCCGTCAGGGCGGAAGCTGTGCGGATGGCTGTCTTGGGTCCAGCGCCTGCCGCCACTTCGCGGGGATTGACAGCAGCAAATCCTACAAGTTTTGTGCCATCTCCAAACTTAAGAGACTCCTCGCTGAGGGGGGGGGGGGGGAGGGAAGAAGAGGAGGGCAAGGAGGAGGAGGAGGGAAGAACGAGGAGGAGGAAGAGGAGAGGGAGGAAGGGGAAGGAAGGGGATTTGCAGTTTCATCAGTAGCCTGCTGGGAACCGTCTTTCTAGCACTGTGATTGCTGACAACACAACAACAATAACAGCAGCAACAACAACAAAAACCCCAAACTCTAAAAAGAAAAAGAAGAAAAGTTTTTTATTCATTGAAATTCTGTGATAGCCAATGCCCTTCTAGTGGTTATGCGGCCTGTCACCCCAAAGCGCTCTCTCCCCATCTTACCCGCTTCTCCCCAAGGACCCCAACAGGCATATGGAAAAGTGTTCAGCATCTCTCATGACCAGGGAAATGCAAATCAGAGCAACACTGAGATCTCATCTCGTGCCAGGGAAATGGTCATTCAGCATCAGGCAGTATCAGCGGTGCGGGCGGGTGGTGCTGGGACAGGAACGCTCATCCCCTGTTGGCAGAGGGTTGTCTGCTTCAGCCTGTGTGGAAAGCAATATGGAGACGTCTTGAAGAATAGAACTCCCACACGACCCCCACACCCAGACTTTTTGCTAGGATATCAGCAGTCTTTCATAACCTGCTCTACCTTGCTCCGATTTTATTTCTTCACTGTCTTCTTCCAGCTTAGCTTCCATGTCTCTCTTTCCTCTCTTCCTACCTCTCTTCCTTTCTGTTCCTTCTCTTCGTCCACTTTCAGTGGCCACTCTTCATCACCCACTTCCAGTGTGCAGTGGAAAATTAAAAAACATAGATGAATTAAAATTTATTTCTTTTTAATTTACTAGTTGGAGAAAGGCATATTTCCCTGAAAGTCACAATATCCACCAACAATAAAAGTCAGATCATCCATGTATTTTATATTTCATCAAAATTAAAAAATTCTCATTCAAAGAAATGCTTGTGAGTAAAAAAATAAAAAGTTGAGCTAGAGATTGGGAGAAAATATTTAAGACACCTGCACCTGCCAAGAACTTCAGTAAGAATATGAGAAGACTTCCTATAGCTCGATCATAAAAATCCACTCAGTGGACAAATAACCTTTAATGAGCACTCTGCAAAGGAGGGTACTCAAATAGCCAAAAAATACATGTAAATATTCTCAACAATACAAGCAAACAGAGGATTGAAAATTAGAACTACAATGAGATACTATGAAGTGAATGAGATACATCATTTGAATGTCTAAAATTATGAGACTAACCCTACTAAATTGGTTGGGTTAGTCTCATAATTATAATATATATATATATAAATATATATATACATATATTTAAAATATATATCTCTCAAACGCACCAGGTTCTCACTTGTCAAAATTCAAAATTAAAAAGAAATCAAGGCTATTAGCCATCATACAGAGACTCAGACACACGGGGGAGAGCTGCCATCCGGCTCTCCCACAGCTCAGCTGACCATGAAGCTCCCAGGAGGCCTCCCAGGATGGGTTTTGGTCCCTGGGCCATCACCTCTGTAGGGCCTCAGAAGCAGCCAATGAGACTTGCTCACCACAATAGCCGCCATTTTTGCGGTCCAGACTCCATAACTCATCAGAGCCCTCCCAAGAGAGGCGCTGATCTTAAGGCCAGCTCAGCAGAGCAGCCGGGTTCAAGCCCAGGTAGGCGTTCTCTGAGGCAGAAGTCACTGGGCTTTCATGGAGATGGAGTTGGGGTCCCCCTTCCCCTCTCTGTCCTGTCCTGGCAGTTCATGTCCCTGCCCATGAACTGCCTTAGAGCAATTGGCATCATGCAGAGACTCAGACACAGGGAGGAGAGCTGCTATCCGGCTCTCCCTGAGTCACTGCTACAAGCAGCCCTACAGTACATCCAACTAGTGGAACCAATCATAGTCTAGAAACTCATTAAGTAAATTCAAGAACAGAAGAAGTCAGAAAACTTTGCACAACAAACCACCATCACCCTCTGGTCTGGACTCCACAGCTGGACACAGCCTGGCCCAAGAGAGAAGCCGAAGCCCAGGCATGTGGGACTCAGTGACTACACCAACCAGGTTTTAGGGAGCCTGGACTGGGGCCACCTCCCTCCACAAAGGCCTGGAGGCCCCGCCCAGAACTGCTGCTGATGCTCTTGGCTGGACACCAGGTATTCAGGTGTAGGGTGGAGACTCTGCCTGCTCGCCCTGTGCTAGATTGATGGGGTGTCTTGGGGTGGGGACAGATTTTTTGCTCCTTGGCCTGTCCTCTGCCAGGCACCCAGAAATCAGAAAATCTCATGCAACACAACCACAGTCATTCTCTGGACTCCACCGCTAGACACAGCTCGATCCCCATGGTGTGTAGGTGCCTGTGGTATATCTCAAAATCTGGTATAACCACAAACGTGTGGGAGTCAGAGGCTAGGTAAGACAGAGAAGGGAACAGTGTGCTGATAATCATTGAAAATGATGATACCATCCAAGAACTGAGCATTGAATATTGGCAAAAGATACACATGATAACCTCTAAATGTATGTATTACAATCCACAATGTGTAAGAAAGGGAAGTGAGGAGAGAGAGAAGAAGAGAGAGAGAGAGAGAGAGAGAAGAGAGAAAGGGATAAAGAACCTGCCATGGAGGCAGGCTGGGGGAAGGGAAGGTTAGTGGGAACATTCGTGGTGGGAAATGGGCACAGGTGGAGGGATGGGTGCTGGAACACCGTAGAACCAAAACTCAAACATGAACGTCTTATAATTTTATATCTAACAGTGGTATAATAAAATATTTTTAAAATAGTAAAAAATGAAATTATCACTATGATGGAAGCTACCTTTTAAATTAAGTATTAATCATTTTTAAGGATTTGATTATAAATATCACTTGTATCACTTGTCTTCCTGTTGTTCATCAATTTGCGGCGGGCACCACTAACATCTCCATACATCCTGTCATGTGCTGAGTGTAGCCCAAGGGCATCTGCTTGCTACAGGGACATGAAGAGCTTCAAACCACTCCTTCACATCATGGGAATGTGGTCTATAACTGTTACTGGTTTTTGGCATATCAAATATGACATGGGTAGCTTTCCAGGCTCTGTCATGCGGCTGGGATACTCTCGGTAGTAGGACCTCAGTTCGTGCATTTACTGATGAACCTCAATGGGGAGAGATTGGCTTTTCTCTTGGGTGGGGCTCTGACAAGCTGTGGAGTCTGGATGTTGAAAATGGCTGCCCTCAGGGTGTGGGGGTTCCTCTGGCTTCTTGCGAGGCTCTATGGGAATGGTGGGCCAGGGCTAGAACTTGCCTTCACTCCCAGGTGCCTCACGATTAGTTGAGCACAGGGAGAGCCGGTAGCAGCTCTGCCCCGTGTGTATAAATATACTTATATAAATTTAATCTCTAAATAAATATATGTCTTTTAACAAAAAATATCCAGAGATACATCTGGAGGGGCTGAGCCACAGTTGTGCTCCTCAAGCTTACTCCTGGCTGAGGTAGGGGTCACTGCCGGTTGGGTTCAGAGAACCATGTGCAGGGTCAAGAGTGGAGCCCTGGTCAACTGCCAGCAAGGCAGGAGCTTTACTCCTGTCCTATTCTCACTGGTCCTTGAGAAATGAGTTCTAAATACTGGGAAGTCTATAGAAAATTAAGAATAAAACATGGTAAGAAATGTTAAAAGCAAATTAAGTCTGAAAAAGGTTTAGAACTAGCAGTTCATGTGGAACTGTGTTTTAGAATAATTACATGAAGCTGGGATGTTATTTATAACAGTGTTAATTATTCTTACTTTGGTTTGTGATATAAAAGTTATTAAATATTCATATATTCTAAAATAAAGTCTTAAATAACAACAAAAAATTAAAATTAAAAATTTTTTAAAAAGGTAAGCCTACTGTTAAAAACAGCAGACTTTACATGTGGACATTTTGTTTGTTGATTTTAGGTCACACCTGGCGGTGCTCAGGGTTTACTACTGGCTCTGGAATCACTCCTGGTGGGCTTTAGGGAACTATGGGATGCCCTGGATAGAACCTGGGTCAGCCACGTCCAAGGCAAGTACCTGCTGCACTATCTCTCTGGCCCTAAGAGGTGGCATTTTATATTGTAAGGACATATCATTAGCATAGGGGACTGGGAAGAGAGGGGCAGAGTAAGAGTCAGACAGAGAGGCAGAACTGAGTGAAATTTCATGCTAGGAAGCTCCATTCTTGCATTAAGCGAGGAACAGGAACTGAAAACTATATGCCTCTCCCCGATGATAAGCAAAAAAGCAAAACACTCTCTTAAGTCTCTGTCCTATGACAGTTGGTTCCTAGATGGTTGAAACTTTCTTTTAAAAGCAAACTGGGGAATAAGGATTCTCATTGGGGTAACAAACTAGTCAAAGCTGATTCTCAATTCAAGTCACCGCCAGAGTTTCCAGCCTTGGGGGACGGCCTCCCGGTGCTCTGGGTCTCTGGAGAACCTCTAATAAGTTGGCAGTTTTGCAGAGGTGATACTTGCTACAATCAGCTTCCTTAACTTGAAAGCCCCGAAGGCCGCTAGTTAATTGTGGCTGCTTCTCCCCACCTCTGGCCCCACCTCCCTCGTCCCAAGCCCCCAATCCTCCCTGCCTCCATGAGATTCTCTTCCCCAGAAACATTTGGCTAGGTCCTTCCTAGCCAGAAATGAAATCACAACCAATCTATTCTTTTGTTTGGGTTATGTTTATGGGGTACCCCACACTAACCATGGTCATTACGTTGTAGTTGAGTCATCTCTCCAGAGGAAAAAGAACTCCAGATTTTGGGTAAAAACTTTGGGTCAGGGAGGCCAGAACAATAGTCCAACGGGGAGGACATTGGCCTTGTATGCTATCGACCTGGATTCCATCCCGGCATCCCAAATGGTTCCCTGAGCACCACCAGGGAGTAATTCCTGAGTGTAGAGCCAGGAGTAACCCCTGAGCATCACTGGGTGTGACCCAAAAAGACAAAATTAAAAATTTGGGTGACAGCAGTTGTGTCAGTCCCAGAAAGCTGGTGAGGGAAGGGCAGGGCAATTCAGTTCTCAACAGTGCTGTGTGCTATCCGAGGCCGGCAGGATCTGCCTCTCTCCGGGTAAACCCACGCAGCTGACCAAGTGAAGGGCTGGGAGGCGGGCAGAGAGACACTGCAGCGATGGCGGCATTTGTGCAGAAGAATCTCATGCCAACCACATGCCAAGTCTGATTGGCTCAATAACCTCCTTGAAATTTTCTTCCCTTAATTTTTTGTGTGTGTGTGTGTGTGTGTGTGTGTGTGGTGGGGAGGGCATACGTGGTGGTGCTCAGGGCCTACTCCAGGATCTGTGTTTACGGATCATTCTTGGCAGGGCTCAGGAGTATTGGGGATGGAAGTTCGGCCAGACACATGCAAGGCCAGTGCCCTACCTGCTGTACTATCAGTACAATCCCCAAGCCTCTTTTTTTTAGGATTTTATCATTTTATTTTATTTTTTTATTATACCACTGTGAGATATACAATTTCAAAGATCTTCATAATTGGGTTTCAGTCATACATTATTCCAGCACCTGTCCGCTACCAGTGCCCTATTCCCACCACCAATGTCCCAAATTCCCTCCCACCTTCCCCAGCCTGCCTCTATAGCAGGCACTTTCCCTTTTCTCCCTCCCTCGCTCCCTCCATCTCTCTCTCTCTCTCTCTCTCTCTCTCTCTCTCTCTCTCTCTCCCCTTAAGCATTGTGGCTTGCCCTATAGGGTTTATCATGTAAATCTCTTTGTATATATTCAATGCTTAGTTTTAGTCTGGTGTTGCCATTTCCCACAATTAGTAAAACACTGGTGTATTTTTATATCCCATTAATGAATGAAGTCATTCTATATCTTTTCTTTCCCTTCTGACTAATTTCACTCAGCATGAAAACCTCCATGTCCTATTTGCAGGTAAATTTCCTATTTGCAGGTAAATTTCAAACCTCTTTTCTTGATGGCTCTGTTGGTTGTCTGGCTTTGGTCTTCTTATCTCAGGGAAAATACTAACATTTCCCTCCTAAACATCATAAAAGACTCTGTGACTTTATTTATTTTTCTTTTTGGGTCACATCTGGTGACACTAGGGTTACTCCTGGCTCTTCACTCAGGAATTACTCCTGGCAGTGCTCGGGGACCAGGTGGGATGCCCAGGATGGAACCCAGGTTAGCCGTGTGCAAGGCAAATGCCCTATCTGCTGTGTTATTGTTCCTGCCCTAGCTCTGTGACTTTTTCCCAAGTCTATTCTTTATTAAAAAAGGAAAAAATATATTATTTATTTATTTTATTTTTAATTTTTAATTGAATTACCATAGGATATACAGTCACAATGTTGGGTGCTGAACTGATAGTACAGAAGGTAGGGTGTTTTCCTTGCATGTGGTTGACCCAGGTTAAATCCCCGAGCATCCTATATGGTCCCCTGAGCACTGGGTTGTGTTTCAGTACAACCCAGGAGTAATTCCTGAGTACAGATCTGGAGTAACCCTCTGAGTATTGCCAGGTGTGACCCAAAAAGCAAACAAAACAAAAACAAAGTTGTTTGTGATTGGGTTTTGTCATACAATGTTCAAACACCTGTCCCATCACCAGTGTACATTTCCCATCACCAGGGTCCCCAGTTCCCTCCTGCCTCTCCTCCGTCCGCCACCATCATCATCATCCACATCATCATCATCATCATCATCATCATCATCATCTTCTCTCTTCTTCTTCTTCTTCTTCTTCTTCTTCTTCTTCTTCTTCTTCTTTCTTCTCCTTCTCCTCCTCCTCCTTCTTCTTCCTTCTTCTTTTTTCTTCTTCTTCTTCTTCTTCTTCTTCCTCTTCCTCCTCTTCTTTCTCTTCTTCCTCTTCTTCCTCTTCCCTTTTTCCTTCCCCTCTCCCTCCCACCCCTCTCTTTCCCCCTCTCCCTTCTCTTCCTCCTCCTCCTCCTCCTCCTCCTCCACTTTCTCTCACCTTTTTGGCATTGTTTTGCATTACAGATACTGAAAGGTTCTCATATTTGTCCATTTACCTACTCTCAGCACTCAGTTCTTGTCCAGAGGGATCATTTCCAAATATTCTTATTGTAGTGGTTCCTTCTCTATCCTAGCTACCCTGCACCCAACCCAACCCCCCAAACTTGTGGCAAGCTTACAAACATGGTTCAGTCCTCCTGGTCCTTGTTTCTACTGACCTTGGGTATTAGTCTCATATACAGACAATGTTCATGGGTTAGCCCTGTATCTGCACTCAGGAATTACACTTGTGGTGCTTGGGGGGAACCATATTGGATTCCTGGGATCAAATGTGGGCCAGCTGCATGCAAGGCAAATGACCTACCTTCTTTACTATTGCTCCGGCCCACAACTCAAATTTTAAAGGCTGCATAATAGTTCATAAGAGTTGAATGGTCCAATTCATTTTCCCCTCGATGCATTCAAATCAGGATAAGCACAAGGTTCCATTCTGCTCATCGCCATAAGCCAAGGATCATCTTGTGCAAACATGAGTCCTCTCTGCCATTGTTGCTTTAGCTGACCCCGTGCCGTCCAGACTTCTGAATCTGAGGCCACTTTACCAACAAGATTGATACTAATGCCTAGAAAACAGATCTGAAACTTCTTTTTGCTTGTGTGTGTGTGTTTGTGTATGTGTGTGCCCAGTGATGTTCAGGGGTTAGTCCTGGCTCTGCACTCAGGAATCACTCCTGGCAATGCTTAGGAACCCTATGGATGCTGGGGACCAAACCCTGGTCAGCTATGTGCAAGGCAAGTGCCCTCCCTGCTGTACTATTGTTCCATTCCCCAAACCTTTTCTGTAGAGAGTCAGAGCCAACATTTTAGCCGCTTTCAACCATTCCTTTCTGTTACCAGCTTTTCACTGTGTCACTGTAGTATCCTAATAGTTATAGGCATATTTGGAAAATACTGAGAGCATCTATGTTCCAATAAATTCTTATTTACAGTAACAGTTGTTTAGGTCATACTTATACTTCAGATTACGGTTGAAAATAAGGGCCTGGGAGGTGACTCAGCATGCACGGGGACCCTGGTTTAGTGCCTGGCACCCCATGGCGTGACTCCCTGAGCACTGCCTGGCAGCCCCAGCACTACGGAGCATACTGTAATAACAAAACAAACCAAATGGGCGTCAAGTGCCACCACTCTGTAAAACAACTTGGAGTTCCGCATCCAATTAAACACGCAGGTCCCAGGTGGCCCAGCAAGCTCCCCGCGGGCATTTACCCCCCCAAACGAAAGCTTAGTTCACGGAGCAGCTTTATTTACAACCATCGAAGCCTGGAGACCGCCCAGACGTGCTCCATTAGGTGAATGAGTAAACAAATGGCGGCGGATCCAGACGTTGCAACACTGGAGCCGGGCAGACAACTGCAAGCACCGCTCACTGAAAGGGGAAAGAACAGCCAACCCCCAGACACTACACACTTAATTTTTTAACTTTATTTAAATACTGTGATTTACAAACTTGTTCACAATAAGTTGTTTCAGGTATTCAATATTCCACTGCCAGTCCCACCACCAGTGTGCCCTGACTGCCAGCAAAGTCCATAGTTCCACCAAAGTCCATAGTTCTAGAAACATTATCCTAAATTTCTGGCAGGTTCTTGTGTCCTCTAGGTGAAACCTTTATTTACTCATCCATCCATCCATCCGTCCGTCTGTCCGTCCGTCCATCCCACCCGCCCGCCCACCTGCCCGTCCACCCGCCCGTCCCCGTCCACCCGTCCGTCTGTCCATCCATCCATCCATCCATCCATCCATCCATCCATCCATCCATCCATCCATCCATCCATCCATCCATCCATCCATCCATCCATCCATCCATCCATCCATCCATCCATCCATCCATCCAAAGGGCCTTTTGGTGTCACAGTGGGTGATGCTCAGGGGTTATTCTTGACTCTGCACTCAGGAATTACTCCTGGAGGTGCTCGGGGACAATGTGGGATACTGGGAATTGAACCTGGGTCAGCCACATTCAAGGCAAACGCCCTCACCACTCTGCTATCACACTGGCCCTCGAAACTTTCAAAGAGTAGGTCCTGAGAAGTGAATTTCTACATCAGAGCACACGAGCATTTGGAGATGTTTGAAGCGAATCACCAAAGTCACATTTCTGAAAGGTCGAGGCCACGCACACTTCTACCAGCTGGAAAGATACTATCTCCACATCTTTGCAGCTCAAGAAATGGTCACACTTATCATTTTTAGGCTCAGCTCTTGATATTTCAGTGGTAGTGACTAATTTTTAGTGTTTTATGTCTTTTCTTTGGTTTTGGTTGGGGGCCACACCCAGTGATGCTCAGGGCTTGCTCGAGAATCATGACCTCAACTAAAATGAAAAACCTTTTTTTTTCTTATTTGGGGCCTACTCCCAGCAGTGACCAGGGCTTACTCCTGGTTCTGTGCTCAGGAATCACTCCTGGCGGGGCTTGGAGGGGCACATGGGGTGCTGGGAATTGAAACCAGGGTGGCCATGTGAAAGGCAAGAGCCCCACCCGTTGTACTATCGCTCATTCATTCAAAAATGAATGAGCATATTTAAGTGAAAAAAAAAGGGCAGAAGAAAAGAAGGGCCGGAGAGATAGAACAGGGATAAACACTTGCTCTGCATCCCAGCAAGGAATCAGTTGGATTCCAGCGAACACAGACTGTCCTCAGAGCACACCACGCCTCACTCCTGAGCACTGATCCAGAAACAGTCCCCGAGCACTGCCGGGACCCCCTCAGTCTCCCTGTAAGAACAGGGACATGTGGCTCCATACAGAGAAGACGGGGCCCGAGGCTAGCAGTCAGCGGCTAGTTCCTTCCACTTGGAAGAGGCTGAGGGGGAGACAGCAACCACCAGAAAGCCCGAGGAACCAGGCAGCCAAAAGTTAAGCAAGAGCGCCGTGTCTGCTTCTGATAAATGCTTCCTTCTTGCCGTCCTTAATCCCAGTTTTCATTTCTAGCCTGATTAAAGACTTAAGGTTTTATCTCCCCCACCCCCCCAAAAGCCAGATGCACGCAACGAACTTGATTTCTGTCATTTTCCCAGCGGTCTCAGTGTCCATGTGACTAATCTTTTTTATTTCCACGTGGATTAATGAGCACCCTGACGAGCCCCGAGACGAGCAGCGTCTGTGGGATCCAGCAGCGTTTTACAGAGCTGAGCTTTCACTGGACAAACACCACTGTGGAGGGAGGCTAGTCCTGGGCTCTCCTTCAGTGGACGAACAGAGCCAAAGTCCAGCGCACAGTCTCCAGAGACCACAGTCATGCCACCTGAGGCCTAGTCTGGATGTCTGGTGTCAGCACACACCGCACCGCCAACACAGAATAGTGCCGTAAGGAATCGTCTTAGAGCAGAGTGCTAGAATAATGCCGTAAGGAATCGTCTTCGAGCACAGTGCTTTCACTTTTCCCTCTGGTGTTTGGGCCACACCCAACAGAGCGGAGGGGGGCTCCGGCTCCAAGCTCGGGGCTTGCTCCTGGTGGTGCCGGGGGACTCTGCCAAAGTCTCTGGCAAGCAAATCACATGCTCAAGTTCACTTTACCATCTTCCCAGCCCCCAGAGTCTTAGAATGGCCTTGGTGCCATTGATGGTCTTAGTAGAGAGTAAGAAGTGAAAGTGGGCTTGAAGCAAGAAGTGAAGAACAGTAGCACACTCTCTGTCTCTGTCAATCTCTGTCTCTCTGTCATCTCTCTGTCTCTCTGTCATCTCTCTGTCTCTCTGTCTCTCTGTCATCTCTCTGCCTCTCTGTCATCTCTCTGTCATCTCTGTCTCTCTGTCATCTCTGTCTCTCTCTGTCATCTCTCTGTCTCTCTGTCTCTGTCATCTCTTTGTCTCTGTCTCTCTGTCATCTCTCTATCTCTCTGTCTCTCTGTCATCTCTCTGTCTCTCTGTCATCTCTGTCTCTCTCTCTCTCTGTCATCTCTCTATCTCTCTGTCTCTCTGTCATCTCTCTCTGTCTCTCTGTCTCTCTGTCATCTCTCTGTCTCTCTATCTCTCTGTCTCTCTGTCATCTCTCTGTCTCTCTGTCTCTGTCATCTCTCTATCTCTCTGTCTCTATCTCTCTGTCATCTCTCTGTCTCTATCTCTCTGTCATCTCTCTGTCTCTCTCCTCTCTGTCATCTCTCTGTCTCTCTATCATCTCTCTGTCTCTCTATCATCTCTCTGTCTCTCTATC
Organism: Cryptotis parvus; assembly: GCA_021461705.1. Taxonomy (NCBI): domain Eukaryota; kingdom Metazoa; phylum Chordata; class Mammalia; order Eulipotyphla; family Soricidae; genus Cryptotis; species Cryptotis parvus. Next base: position 20,966 of record JAJIBD010012337.1, read on the forward strand.
TCTGTCATCTCTCTGTCATCTCTGTCTCTGTAATCTCTCTGTCTCTCTGTCTCTGTCATCTCTCTGTCTCTCTGTCATCTCTCTGTCTCTCTGTCATCTCTCTGTCTCTCTATCTCTGTCATCTCTCTATCTCTCTGTCTCTGTCTCTCTGTCATCTCTTCTGTCTCTGTCTCTCTGTCATCTCTCTGTCTCTCTGTCTCTCTGTCATCTCTCTGTCATCTCTGTCTCTCTGTATTCTCTCATCTCTCTGTCTCTCTCTTCTCTGTCTCTCTCTCTCTGTCTCTTATCTCTCTTCTATCTCTCTATCTCTCTATCTCTCTGTCATCTCTCTCTCTCTCTCTCTGTCTCTCTCTCTCTCTGTCTCTCTTTTCTTCATCTCTCTGTCTCTCTGTCATCTCTCTGTCTCTCTCTGTCTCTATCTCTCTGTCTCTCTGTCTCTCTGTCATCTCTCTTCTCTATCTCTCTTCTCTGTCATCTCTCTCTCTCTGTCTCTCTGTCATCTCTCTGTCTCTCTCTGTCATCTCTCTATCTCTGTCTCTCTGTCATCTCTCTCTCTTCTCGTCTCTCTGTCTCTCTTTTTTCTCTGTCTTTTCTCTCTCTCACACACACACACACACACACACACACTACCTGGGCATTCTCAGGACTTCTGGGAGGGAAACTCTAAGCTCAGCACCAAACAGGGGCCAGGCCCTAACTCTGTATGCATTTCAGAAGGAACATCCCTTTGTGTCAAATACACAGTGTGACATGTGTCAGACATCACATCTCTGAGATGTCTTTGTTTAGGGTCCAGCCCTTGGAGAGTGCGCTCAGAGGGGTCTGTTGTGTGAATAAATCCTGACTGTAAAGCTCCAAGTGTGAGTACTCGGTTTCCCCCTGTCTGATGGGGCCGTAATCCCACCGTGTAAGGACCCTGTTTGGTACAAAGGTGGGAGCACCGAGTCTGACTTACATCTTTTTGGTGTGTTTTTATTTGCTCTAGGGCTACCTCCAGTAGTGCTCAGGAGCTACTCCTGTCACAGTGCTCTGACATTCAGGCTATGCTGGGGATCAAACCTGGGTCTCCTGAGGGCCGGCTTGTGCTCCATCCATCCCATTGAGCCATCTCTGTGGTCCTGGAGAATGGTTACATCATCATGTAAAAGGTAAAAGCCTGGCAGAAAGAGACCCCACTTTAATTAACGGGGGGGGGGGGGTGTGTGGCACAGGGATGGTAGTACAGCGGGTAGGGTGTTTGCTTTGCCTGCTGCCAACTCAGTTTCGACCCCCCCATATGGTGCCCTGAGTACTGCCAAGAGTAATTCCTGAGTGCAGAGCCAGGAGTAACCCCTGAGCATTGCTGGGTGGGTCCCCAAACAGGAAAAAATTAACAGGTGTTGAGCATCTAAGGGAGCCAGGTTGGAGATGATTTCTGGACTCTACCTGTGTCCTAAAGCCTTCTTCTGTGAAGACACTTGGGGCCCCAGCTCAGGAGAAGATACCCCCCCCCACACACACACACAATTTCTCTGCACACTGGCAGCTGGGAAGGAGTTCTCTGGACTTCTCTGCTCTGGGTCCAGCGAGCCTGTCTTCTGGATCTGTCTCTCAGTGACTCCTCACTCTCCCCTCGGCACGTTACCTGTAATTAAACCTTTGGCTTGTAGCTTTGTCCCGTGGTCCCTTCCCCAGGAAAATGACATCTCAATGTGAGCAGCTCATCGTGAAGCGCCGCCTCTCTGTGCCACTGTCAGGCTGGAACCTGATGTTACAGGAGGTCACAGTCCCAGGGGTTTCTTCCAGGAAATAAATAAGTGATTTAAGATGTTTTCATTAATTATGAGCACCCTTGGCAGAGCTTGTGTTATGACTAGAATTGCATGTTTGGAAAACATGTTGACACCAGCCTTGCAATTTGCATTTCTCACCCTCTGGCAGTGTCTTTATCTATCTATCTATCTATCTATCTATCTATCTATCTATCTATCTATCTATCTATCTATCTATCTATCTATCTATCATCTATCTATCTATCTATCTATCTATCTATCTATCTATCTATCTATCTATCTATCTATCTATCTATCTATCTATCTATCTATCTATCTATCTATCTATCTATCTATCTATCTATCTATCTATCTATCTATCTATCTATCATCTATCTATCATCTATCTATCATCTATATCTCTCTATTCTCTATCTCTGTCTCTCTCTCTCTCTCTGTCTGTCTGTCTCTCTGTCTGTCTGCCTGTCCATCTGTCCGTCTGTCCGTCTGTCCATCTGTCTGTCTGTCTGTCTGTCTGTCTGATCTATTTTTTGCTTATTGGGTCACACCTGACAATGATCAGGGGTTACTCACGGATCTGCACTCAGGAATTACTCCTGGCAGTGCTCGGGGGACCATATAGGATGCTGGGGATCGAACCTGGTTTGGCCACTTGCAAGGCTAATACCCTCCCCACTGGACTATTGCTCCGGCCCCTCTAGCAGTGTCTTTAAATAAATCCTTTTTTCTTCTTAATTAAAATTTTGTTTATTCAATTTTTTTTGGTTTTGGGCAACACCCAACAGAGATCAGGGCTTCCTCCTGACCCTGTGTTCAGATATCATTCTTTGTGGTGCCTTGGGTACCACATGCGCTGCCCAGTCTACAAATTCTACTTTATTTCACTTGTATCACTTGTCTTCCCGTTGTTTATCGATTTGCTTGAGCGGGCACCAATAACATCTCCATACATCTTGTCCTGTCTCGTGCTAGTGTAGCCCAAGGGCATCTGCTCACTCCAGGAACATGAAGAGCCTCAAACCATTCCATCAGGTCATGGGAATGAGGTCTATAATTGTTACTGGTTTTTTGGCATATCAAATACGACCTGGGCAGCTTGCCAGGCTCTGCCATACTTTATTTGACTTTATTTAATAAATATAAAATGCATTTAAAACGATCAATATTAGATTAATTTTCAACTATACAACGCCTTTTCTATTTCCCAAAACAATTTAATGATTCTGTGCTCTGGATCATCCAGGTGTGGCCACCAGTGTTATATACTGGTTGAAGTGTTATAAAACCTGCACTTGGAATTTTGAGATCTTAAAGCATATTAAAATATACTGTGCATATTTTTTTGGGGGAAATGGAATAAGTGAATAGCTTTTATATCCCAATGAATTAAAAGTGCTCCTCTCAAAAAGACAGATACTGTCTGGTCTCACCTATCAACTCACCAACACAGTGCTTCTTAATCTATATTTGTCTAATATTTTATTTATAATCTGTTGGGTGGTTTTTAGAATCCAGTAATGTGTCATTTTGTCTTGAAACAACTCCTCATGTTGCCAGAGGTAATAGTCCCATCTGAGGGAGCAGGAGAAAATGGAAGCTCTGGAAAGGGTATTGACTGATTTCTGAGACAAATGTTCCCAAAGGGAGGTGCAGAGGCAACTGATGGATCTCCGAGAAGGGAAATCAATTAAAACTAAAGGGAGGGTTGGGGCCGGAGCAATAGCCCAGCGGGTAGGGCGTTTGCCTCGCACACGGCCGCCTTTGCCGGCCCGGGTTCGATCCCCGGCATCCCATATGGTCCCCTGAGCACCGTCCCTGAGCACCGCCAGGAGTAATCCTGAGTTTAAAGCCAGGAGTAACCCCTGAGCGTCGCCGGGTGTCACCCAAAAAGCAAAAAAAAAAAAAGAAACCTAAAGGGAGGGGGGGAGCCATAGTACAGTCGGGGAGATGTTTGCCTTCCACGTGGCCGACCCAGGTTCAATCCCTGGCATCCCATATGGTCCCTCGAGTACTGCCAGGAGTAATTCCTGGGTACAGAGCCAGGAGTAATCCCTGAGCGTCGCTGGGAGTAACCCCAAAAAACTCAAAACAAACAAACAAACAAACAAACAAATAAATAAAATCTGCACCCTTCTTGGGGTTTCTGCATTCTGCTTAAGCTGTCCATTTCCTTACTAGCTGACTGTGATGGTATCTTGGGTTAATCTGTTGCTATATGTTTTTGACTTATAATTTTACGATTGTTCGCTATAGGGTTGTTTCTGTTCACCCTTCACAGGACCCCTAAAACACACATGGGTGTGTCCACCATGGTCTATTCACAAGACCCGCCCACCCCTCCCCCAGTATTTTGCCTGCAATTAGAGGTATGGCCACTAGGTGGTGGTAGTAGGACACTAACCTGAGCAGTTCACCAGAACTTGGGTTGACTGCGACCAGCTGTTGATAGAGCCTGTTTGGTTCCCAGTCTGAGCTCCTTCTCCTGCACTCCCAAACTGCTCAAACTGAAGCTCGAACTACACCCAGCTTGGCCACATAGGAAATCCACCTCCTTGCCGCTACACCCACTGTCATTCTGCATAGGTTAAATGTATTCTGATAGAGTCCTTTAAGAGCTAGAGGTGCTCTCGAGCTGTTCATCTTCCTAACTCACCTTTCTACAGCCCCCTCCATGCTGCAGGATAAGGGCTGGTGCATTGCAAACCTTTATTTATTTTTTAAATTGGTTTTTGTGTTTTGGCCACATCCAGGACTTACTCCTAGCTCTGCACTCAGGAATCACTCCTGGCAGTGCTCGAAGGACCATATGGGATTTTGGGGATTGAAACCCTCCCTGTTGGCTAAGTGCAAGGCAAGTGCTCTACTTTCTATGCTCTCTCTTCAGTCCCAAAAACATGTTTCTATTTCCTTTTTTGATTCTTTTTGGGGGCACACCCAGCAGTGCTCAGGGAGGGCTTACTCCTGGCTCTGCACTCAGGGATTGCTCCTGATAGGCTCGGGGGACCATATGGCCATATGGGTTTTCAGGGATCAAACTTCAATCCTCTGAGTGCAAGGCAAGCACCCTAATTGCTATACTATCGCTCTGGCCTCTCTATTTCCTTTCTAGGTTCCATGTTAGTTTCATCCAATGGAGTGAAGTGGAGAGAAGTGAAAAGGGCACTCCCTTTTCCTGCTTCTTGTCTTCCTGCTCTCAGCCTGCTTCTCAGCCCTTCTGGCATCCAGTCCTTCTCACGAGACTTGCCTCCCAACTCCAGCTCCCCACCAGACAGAGAATCCATTTCACCACATCCCAAGTCTCTGTTCCAACCCCACAAGATCCGTCTTGCAGTCCAGTGGGGCTCCTTCTTCTGAGACCTGAGTCTCTATTTTCAAAATTATCTCCAGACTCGGGTTTAAAAGTCTCTGTATTTTTAAAACAATGCTTTATTAATTTTATTATCTGTTTATTGGATTTGGGGTCATGCTCAGCAGTACTCAGGGCTTCTTCCAGTCTCTTGCAGTCAGGGATCACTCCTGGCAGGGCTCAGGGGACCCTATGGGGTTCCAGGGATCAAATCAGATTGATCAGTTGTATGCACAATACCTGAGCTCTCTCTCTCTCTCTCTCTCTCTCTCTCTCTCTCTCTGGCCTTTGATCACTTTATTATGAAGTGACTGGTGGATGGATCCCTTTGCCCTCCGTTTATCTGGAACGAATCTCGGTAGTTTCTGCTCCAGCCTTCCCCAGAGTGAGATCTTTGGAGAGAGTCTTGAGACTTTAAATAAACCCAAACCTCCAACAGCAATCACAGAGCTAGTCAGAACCTGGCATCACAAACCTGGTGGCAATGGAGGGGACTTGCCCAGGCAGAGCTTATAGAAGCATGTGTTATTTGGGGACACCTGTCGTGGGGTACCCTCAGGTGCCATGACCACCGGTGGACTGATGAATGAGCAACTCCTGGGAAGTGGGGAGTTCTGAGCTCATGGAGGGGGCTGACTTCTTCCTCATCTGTCACCAAGAAACGGTGTCCCCAAGTGTCAGGAATCTCTTTTGTTCTCGGGGAGCAGGTTTGAATCCTCCTTTACCCTGAGCGATAGGCGGCCAGTGGATAAAGACTTAAGAATCCAGCAAAGTTCCAAAAGGCTTTTACTCACACAAGTTCTGCAGTACAATCCAATATCAGGAAAACCCCAAACTTTCAGTTCCTGGCAGGGCCCAGGCAAAGTGGTGGGTTTTGGATTCTCAACCGAGATGGCTGCTGGACCCTGAACCATGTGCACCAGTCAGAGGTCAGACTCAAACTGCAAGAAGATGGCAAAATGGTCCCTTCTCCTTCCTTCTAGCTTCTTTTGCCAAAAGCCCACCAAGGACTTCCAGTCCAGTCCATCGTGGACTGGGCTATCTAGAGATAAAGCCAGATATATGACCATATAGAACTGTAAATCTTCAGGTGAGCCCTTGGCTCAATCCTAAAAAGCTGATGATATGCCAATGCTGGTTTCCTGAGATTCGAATTTCCCTAGCAGAGTGGGGAGAGGCGACATCTCTGAACCAGAAAACAGTTCGATAAAATTTGTAGAGAATGACATTAATACTTCTTACCATGATTATACAGCCAGCCAATTCCAGCAAACTCTAAACCTCCACTAAGGAACATAATCCTTCAGAATTCACTTTGCCTTTAGCCTTACACAACATGTTCATTTGCCTGGAGACGCACTGGCATGTCTCTTTGAACTAGCAAACCTGATTACGTTATGGTTGATCCAGCATTGCCAAGAGGTCTCTTGGAATGACTGCATGTGTATCCCTTGTGGGGACCTGTAGGGTCAAGAGAATAATTGCACTGAAGCAAACAAGAGTCATGATAAGAAAATTGCCATATAAAATTATGACATCAATCCAATTCTGCCCTCATCCCTAAGCTCCAGAGATTCCTAAAGGCAGGAAGCAGCTCTTAGCATATGCTAAATGTAGTAGGAGCTTAGAGCTCAACAGGGCGTCTCACCCAACACCCAAGTGGCAGCTGGACATGACGTCCCCTCATAAATGCATCAGTGGTCACCAGTGTGTGTCCATCCTTGTTGGTGGGTGCCACAATAGATGGTCCTGGGTCTCTGGGTTTCTGCATGCTCAAAGCCATTTGTATTTGCCTTAAGGCTCTTGTGCAAATCACAATAGCAGATTGGGGGCAGGATTGGAAAAGGCAGTTTGTTTTTAATAACTCTTGGAATATCATTATTATTTTATCATGAATACAATACTAGCTATCAGAGTATTTCTCTCACAACCCCTGTGGGCCCCACACAGAACATTTTACACATTTCGAATTTATCAGGAGATAGTCTGGCTGTATTGGATCCACCGTAAAGAAATAGTTCTGCTAGGATCAAGGAAGGAGGCATGCCAAGTTTGCCTCCAGGCAAGAGAACATGACTTAGTAAAGCTAAGGCAGAGCACCAAAATTACTCTGGGGGCAGAGCACCAAAAATTACTCTGGAGCAGAGAATCGGACCTCATGGGTGTGATATACCAACTAGCTGTATGATGTTCATGGCTTAGAAATTATAATGTTATTTCCCTAGGTTTATAAATCCTGAGATGCTTTTACCAGCTCCACGTTCTAACCAACTGAGCTAAGCGGCCCCATCTGAGATGCTTTTATTCTTAGGTATTTTTTTTACTAGCCCCTCTCCATGTGCTTTGCTTTAGATTAGCAGGGACTTGGCTCTGGCAAATTAGCGTATGGCCTGGGCTAGGTGTGTTGTGTGTTCACCTGGATATGCAAGAGAAACCTGGTTTATGTCTCTGGAAAGCCTGACCCATGAAGGGCTGGCTTGGGGCCCCTTCGGTGCACTGTGAGAGAGAAAAGAAGCCATTTTTAGGTAGAAACGGCCATTTTGTTGAAAGGCATCTGACCTGGACACGTGGTCAGAGCTATCCATCTTGGTAGAAGATCCCAGCCTGAGCTCATGGTCAGAAATCTGATCCTCAGCCATAGGTCTGGGAAATCCACTGCTTTGGATTGTTGCAGCAGAGCTTGTCTTTTTTTTTTTTTAATTATTGATGATAAGTAAAGCCTTTTGGAACTGTGCTGGACTCATGGTTTGTTAGTCTGTTGCCGGCCCTTAAAGTAAAAGGAACTTGATCCTGGATACTGTTGGGGTCTCCAGCGTTCCTGGTACATCCCTCATGTTCAATTCTCTCTCCTATAGAAGAGGCGACGGCCTTCTACAAATGTGAGGTGGAAATGAGGATGGTCTGGTGAAGTGCCTCAGAGACGGAATGATTAAAGCGTTTCTTGTCATTTCTCTCTACTGCCTTGTAGACCACCAAAACCTTTCTAAAGGACCCTAAGGGTCACCACCACTGTGACAGCAACAGACGCAGCTTGCAGGCTGACTATGCGCCAAAGGCTAAGGATGTGCCTTTATGGGGCACGATCACATTTAATCCTCAACGTAACCCAGGGAAGTCGCGGTACCGGGCTCACAAATGAGGAGAATAAGGCTTAGAGCACGGCGTCACTTGGCTCTAATTCTCACCACCAGCCAGGAGATGATTTGAGATTTGAACCAAGCAGCCTGACTTGGCTCACGCATTTGATAATGAGGCATCCGACCCCCTTAATCACAGCACTTTGTGAAGCCCAGATAATGGCCAGACACCTATTTCCTGGAGGGAGGGAGGTTGCTTAAATATTGCGCCTTGGGAGCTCCGAGGCCTCCTTCTGGACAAGTGCAGGGTAATGATATTTTCTTTTAACTGCCATGCTCGAAATAAGAAAAGACAATTTCTCCACAGACCAGAAACATGAAACTGAAAGTAGGGTTGGAGCCACTGACCTGGACCACTTGTTTGCTAAACCAGACTTCAGCTGGTTTAATAGAACCTGTGGCAGGAAGGAAACGGCAGCTAAACACTAACCCTCAAGTGGTCTCTTTCATGTGGGAACCGGCCTCCCAGCTGACCTGCTGAGGGGTGGCAGACTGATTCTGCTCAGCTTTATGTCATGACCCAGCTGTAGACACAACTTCCCTGACATCTTAAAGCCTTTTCTTTTTTGTTTTTGGGCCAGCTATGCGCTGGGATCCATCCTGGCGGTGTTTAGGCACTATATGGAGATCAGGGGATTGAACCTGGTCCACAATCAAGTGTTCTGCCCACTGCACCATCTCTCTGGCCCCTTAAAGTCTTTCATGGTGTCTAGGCAGTGTCTGTAGGAAGGCATGCGGTGGGCAGAGAGAGAGAGTGAAGAGAGGAATGTGCTCTCTCCATAAGAACTGTTATCTGGGCTCTCCCCTAGGACAGAGCTTCTTCTCAGCCTCACAAGGGAGGGCCTGTGGGGAGAGAACTGACAAAGCCAGAAGAAATATATGAACAAAAGCACCTTCTCCTCTAGAGCCATCGGGACCCAGAGCTCCGAGCCCTGGCCTGGATCCCAGCCAGAGATGCTCGTGAGTCCGCAGTTGGGTTACAGCTCGGAGGTGCCCGTCTCTCATGGTCCTCAGACTGACACATTGCTCGGTCACCGGGGCATGATTCTGCTGGTAAAGGAATACAGATGTACCCAAAAGGGGGTGGGGAGAGAGAGAGAGAGAGAGAGAGAGAGAGAGAGAGAGAGCCTGCCACAGAGACAGGCAGGGTGGTGGATGAGTGGCAGGAGGGCAACTGGGGACATTGGTGGTGGGAAGTGCACACTTGTGGAGGGACAGGTGTTGGGACAGTGTATGCCTGAAATTGACATGAACTGCTCTGCAACTGAATTTCTCATGGCAATTCTGTAATAAACAAACAGACAAACAAATAAATGTTCATTATCAGTAAAACAAAAAAGCTACAGGGAGCAGCTGTGTTCACCCCAAACCCAGAACTTCTAGAATGACTCAAGCCATTCTGAACCTCGACTCGTGTCCTGTTTAGGCACTGAAGTCCTAGTGGTCTTGTCACTCAACCTGGTGAAGTGTCCAAGGCACTCCAGGGGTGCTGCCTGAGTGGAAGGTACGGTGAGCTTGGTCACATTCCTTCCACCAAGCACTGTACATTTTAATGTATATTCACTGCATTTTCGCACCATGGTCTTGCACCAGTGGCAGTTCCATAATAAAGAAAGGGCTTCCAGATGGTTTTCAGTAATAATCACTCCACACACACACACACACACACACACAGAAAGCTTCATATAAGGGTTCCACCCCACCTTTTATGCACATTTAAAAAACTGGCATAAAAATCTGTAATGAGTATAAAGTGAAATATGATAAATTGGTGCAATCTTTTGGAAAATGGTCCAAAGAAGCTAAAGATCATGCTATTAGGGGATCCAGCCCTCTTATTTCTTGGTATCTATCTGAGAACACAAAAGCATGAACACCAAAAATCATAGCCACCCCTGACATCTTAAAGCCTTTTCTTTTTCCTTTTTGGGCCCAGTCGTGCTTAGGGATCCGTCCTGGTGGTGTTCAGGGCACTGTGTGCGGTGCCAGGGATTGAACCCCTGTCCACCATCAAGTCAAGTGTTCTGCCCACTGCTCCATCTCTCTGGCCCCTCAAAGCCTTTCATGGTGTCTAGGCAGTGTCTGTAGGAAGGCATGGTGGCAGGCAGAGAGTATGAAGTATTTCACTTCATGCTCGTTACAGTTTTTTATGCCAGTTTTTACAAATGTGCTATCTGTAGAGCTGTCTGTAATAGTTAGACTATAGAAGCTGTTGAAAATGCCCACTGATAGATGAATGGATGAAGATGCCGTTCATTTATACCGTGGAATAGTATTCAGCTGTAAAAAATGCAAAACCATTTATTCCTAATAAAATGGAAGGTGCTTAACGGGATCAGTCAAGGCAGGCTAAGGGCAATGACAAATAGCGAATGATTCTGCCTCTTGTGCAACATAAGGGTATAAAACTAATATAAAAC